>CAWUFW010016631.1:0-300109 GCA_963921515.1 Calotriton arnoldi | reverse complement strand
GCCACGTATTGCCGTTCAGGCCTTGTTGCGCCCCATCAGCCTCTCACTTTCCCCTCCTCGGACGACCCCTCTTCTTGGGGGGGGCCCTCAAGTGCAGGCTGCTGCGGTGCAGGGGACTCTCCGCCAGAGTCCTCCTCCCTCCCTGTGGCAGTTGCAGTTTGTTCGGTACCAGATGTTGTTGGCACACAGGGAGGTGTGGACTGGTTGCTGTTCATCTGGCGGAGGCATTGTAAAATGTCCCTGTGCACCGCCGTCATCTCATGTAGTACATCCCACTTGGACTCCACGCGGGTCATGTGGGAGTCCACACGTGACATGTGGGAGTCCACACGTGACATGTGTGACTCCACATGGGACATGTGGGAGTCCAAGCGGGCATGATGGGCAGCCTGCTGCTGTTTGATGTCTCTGAGGAGCCCCACTACCTGGCTGAGCTCTCCGGTGCTGGACTGGTACGCATCAGCTATGCGTACCAGTTGTGGGTCTTCATGCACACCAGCAACGTCTGCAAGCAGCGACCTCTGTCTCCCACCCCTCCCACCACCCCTGCTGACATGTGCAGTGTGTGCAGTTGCACGCACAGATAACCCTGGTCCACCTCGGGGTTGGTGGTGGTGGTGGTGTCCATGGCCCCAGGTTGGTCCAGGGTCACTGCGCTGGTGTTGTTCCTTATTCTGTCCATGTCGGCAGGGATGGTATTCGTGGTGACAGTCGTTGGAGGGGTGGGTGCAGGGGGTGCAGCTGGTGGACCTGCTGGTGCTGCAGCTGGTGGTCCTGCTGGTGCAGCATGTTGACTTGCACCGGATGTGCCAGGTTGTTCTTCATCGTCCGAGGAGGACAGAGGCTGTACGACGCCAGTGAGCTCGGCATCCTCTTGAGCCTGGGACTGGGACTCCTCAGCGTCTGCTGCTGTGTCCCTATCATCACCTGTTTTTGGGAGACACAAACAATGTATGTCATGTTTCTGCAGGCATCAGTGGTTGACACACCTGACAGTTGTGACTGTGCCTCGGGGTGCGGGCCTGTACATTGTATTGTCCTAAGTCGTCACAGTCAGGGGTTGATATTGGTGTGGCACATTGTCCTGCATTATTTGGGCATTTCTATGTATTCTCTGGGGTGTGAACATGGTCTGCATTGATTGTGTTTGGTTGACAGCCAGACCTCCTTCCCACCCACCCACCCACCCAGTCAGTTATCCCACCATGGAACGTGCTTGCATTGCAGGGAGTGTAAGTTGTCTCTCAGGATGTCAGTCAGAGGTGTCCTGCTGTTTGTTGGTGCACAGTTGGCAGCAGGGCCTTGTGCTCCCCACAGCAGTAGCCAGTGTCAGCCATCTTGTGAGTCCTTCTCCACTCCCTGTGATGTGAGCATGGTTCAGGGTGGTGTTGATGGGACAGTTGTGAGGCTGAGCAATGTCTGTGACTACCACTCCCATCATGCTATTGCCTCCACCCCCCTTCCCAGCATGCCCATGCTTCCTTCCTTTTGACTCTGCTTCCCTGTGGGGTGGGCTGGCTGTGCTGACAGGATGGCTGGGAGTGTTGTCCTGGCAGTTGTTTGGCTAAGAGTCCCAAGAGTGTCCCTGTGCTTCACACAACATAACCCAGGGTGGTGGTGCTTTGTGGGATCTTGTGTTAGGATGGAGGGCATTGCATTCTACCAGGTGGGTACTGTGGAGTTTGTGTTGGGGGGGGTGTGAGGGGAGGTGCTGGTGACTATGGTCAGTGCTGCAAGTCCCCCTTCCCACCCAGCCAGCCGGATATCCCACCATGGAACGTGCTTGCATTGCAGGGAGTGTAAGTTGTCTCTCAGGATGTCAGTCAGTGGTGTCCTGCTGTTTGTTGGTGCACAGTTCCCAGCAGGGCCTTGTGCTCCCGCAGCAGTAGCCAGTGTCAGCCATTTTGTGAGTCCTTCTCCACTCCCTGTGATGTGAGCATGGTTCAGGGTGGTGTTGATGGGCCAGTTGTGAGGCTGAGCAATGTCTGTGACTACCACTCCCATCATGCTATTGCCTCCACCCCCTTCCCAGCATGCCCATGCTTCCTTCCTTTGACTCTGCTTCCCTGTGGGGTGGGCTGGCTGTGCTGACAGGATGGCTGGGAGTGTTGTCCTGGCAGTTGTTTGGCTAAGAGTCCCAAGAGTGTCCCTGTGCTTCACACAACATAACCCAGGGTGGTGGTGCTTTGTGGGATCTTGTGTTAGGATGGAGGGCATTGCATTCTACCAGGTGGGTACTGTGGAGTTTGTGTTGGGGGGGGGGTGTGAGGGGAGGTGCTGGTGACTATGGTCAGTGCTGCAAGTCCCCCTTCCCACCCAGCCAGCCGGATATCCCACCATGGAACGTGCTTGCATTGCAGGGAGTGTAAGTTGTCTCTCAGGATGTCAGTCAGTGGTGTCCTGCTGTTTGTTGGTGCACAGTTGGCAGCAGGGCCTTGTGCTCCCCACAGCAGTAGCCAGTGTCAGCCATCTTGTGAGTCCTTCTCCACTCCCTGTGATGTGAGCATGGTTCAGGGTGGTGTTGATGGGCCAGTTGTGAGGCTGAGCAATGTCTGTGACTACGACTCCCATCATGCTATTGCCTCCACCCCCTTCCCAGCATGCCCATGCTTCCTTCCTTTTGACTCTGCTTCCCTGTGGGGTGGGCTGGCTGTGCTGACAGGATGGCTGGGAGTGTTGTCCTGGCAGTTGTTTGGCTAAGAGTCCCAAGAGTGTCCCTGTGCTTCACACAACATAACCCAGGGTGGTGGTGCTTTGTGGGATCTTGTGTTAGGATGGAGGGCATTGCATTCTACCAGGTGGGTACTGTGGAGTTTGTGTTGGGGGGGTGTGAGGGGAGGTGCTGGTGACTATGGTCAGTGCTGCAAGTCTCCCTTCCCACCCAGCCAGCCAGCCAGATATCCCACCATGGAACGTGCTTGCATTGCAGGGAGTGTAAGTTGTCTCTCAGGATGTCAGTCAGTGGTGTCCTGCTGTTTGTTGGTGCACAGTTGGCAGCAGGGCCTTGTGCTCCCCACAGCAGTAGCCAGTGTCAGCCATCTTGTGAGTCCTTCTCCACTCCCTGTGATGTGAGCATGGTTCAGGGTGGTGTTGATGGGACAGTTGTGGGGGGGCAATATGTGTGACTGCGACTCCCATGATGCTATTGGCTACACTGACTTGGCCAGCATACACAGAATTCCTTCCTTTGAGTGGTCTTCACTGTGTGTTGGTGTTGTTGTGGTGGCTACATGTGTGGATGTGTGTGTTAGTTCTATTTGTGCCACTGCCTAGCTGTAGTTGTGGTTGTGTTTGTACATGTGTTGGCACAGTTGGATGTGACTTTTTTGATGGCATGTGTTGTGTTTATCTGACTGACATACACATTTTGGGATGATTCTGTTCTAGTTGCTGTGTAATTGCTATGAGTGCATGGTTTGACTCTCCCCTTGACAGTGATGTGTGTGTTTTGTGGCAGTTTATTGTGTACATTTGTTGTGTACTCACCAGGCTCTGGGATGTCCTCTAGTCCATATACGCTCACTGGCGGAAGGATGGCCCGCACCTTCTCCTCCCAGGGCCTGAGGTATACTGGCTTGGCAGGAGGGCCACTGCCGGTGTATTGGCTCAGGTGGTAGTCTTTCTTGAGCAGCTCCCGGACCCTCCTGCGCACGTCATACCACCTGTTCTGGATGTCCGTCTTTGTGCGCCGACATGGTGATTGGGCGTTCACCCTGTTGATGATCCTCTCCCACATCTTGGTTTTCTGCGACATGGGGGTCTGTTGGACCAATGTGCCAAACAGCTGTGGCTCCACCCTGAGGATCTCGTCTACCAGGACTTCCAATTCACAATCTAGAAACTTGGGATTCTTCTTGGGGGGCATGGTGATGGTTGGTGATGGTGGGTGATGTGTGTGTTGGTGTGCAGGTGAGGGTGTGTGGGTGTGTGTTGTGCTGGGTGTATGTGAGGTAGGTATTTGTTGGTGTGCTGCTGGTGTGTGGCTTGTGTGAGGGATGAGCTGTGGGTGTGTGGTTGCTTTCTCTTGGGTGCTGGCAGTGGAATGGCATTTGCAAAGGCTCATGGTAGTGATTTGTGTCCTTTATATAGGTGGAGTTGTTGGTGTGTCTTTGTTCTCTGTCCCCACCCCCCCAGTATTTATTGGCTTGGTAATTGCTTGTTTGGCCTTTTTTTGGTTGATTTTTCCTTTGTGCTGTTTGTGTATGTTGGAAACGTTCTTGTGACCGAGTCGGACCCTGCATTGGTCTCGTACGGTGTTTTCCGTTTCGTTCACGCTGTGTTTGTGCAGTTTTGTATGCTGCGTACGCGTCGGTCGCGGTGTATTGTGTTGCTTCGGCTCGGTTTTGTATGCGTGTCGGTCGTACGGCTTGTCCTCCGTCCGACTCGGTCGTGTTTTTCGCGCCTTGCATCGTACTTTGCAGGTTGGAGTTGGCGGGTACGATTCGGTCGGATTTGTTCCGGGTGCGTGTCGGTCGGTTGGATTCGCGTGTTTTTCCGGCCGGATTGCTATTTTCCGAGCGGCTCGGTCGGTCGGCTTGGTTTCCTGACGTGTCGGTCGGATTTATCGCGGCTTGCATCGTACTTGGCGTGTCGGGCGCCACTGGTACGTGTCGGTCGGTATTTTTTCCGGATCCGAGTCGGTCGGTGCTTTTTCCGGCCCGAATCGGAATCGACCCCTAAGTGTCACTTTTTCACCAATGCCACTTATTATGTCTGTTGCAATTGAGTTTGCATATGTGACAGCCCTCAGTATTTGATACTCAATCTAAATATACAAATTGAATTTTGTTTCGGTGTGTGTTCCTTTCTCTTCTTTGCACAATATTGTTATGTGTACCATAAATAAGTTTTCTGCTTTCTAAATCTAGAAAGCGGTTCTCAAAGCAATTGTTGATAACCCAACAGAACCAATTGTTTTATTGAATGTTAATACCCAGGTTCTGAGGGACACCGGGTCGCCCCATTATTTGTGATACTAAACTACCATGATCGGCACACGATCCTCCGCCTGGCCCGGGAAAAAGGACAGATCACACATCAAGGGAATGCATTGGTGTTTTTCCCGGACTTCACCACGGCGGTCCAGGCGGCTAGAAGAGAGTTCATCCCTGTGAAAAAACTGTTGCAGGCAGAGGAAATCCCATACGCCATGCTCTACCCAGTGCACCTCAGGATCGGACAGGAAGGCGCTTCCAAGATCTTTAACAATCCAGGGGCCACCATGGAACATGCAAAACTCTTAAAAAAGTGTCGCCGTGAAACCACTGCTGAGCCAGATGAAGAAGAACAGTGAGACTTGGACTGTAACTGTAAATTGAAAGTGTGCAGCTGGGATGGATCATGGTCGTTAGATTGCTCTGGTGGTTGCAATGGGGCTGGACTTATTTTCTCTCTTTCCATAGGATGGGTACATTAGCTGCGGACTAATACTGCACTGGGTAGGTCTCACCAGGGATCAGTGTCTCGCTGAAGAGTGGGAATGTAGCGCGAGACTGAAAAATTGCGAAGACCTATGATCCTCGATTACTGATTGGTGCTGCCATGTTGAACTATAGCCAAATTCGGCCACCTCCCCCTCTAATCGGGAGGCTGTTTGCACTCTTGTGTCCCCTGATTGGTGTACCCTGACTGTTTCTTTGGTTTCTTTGGGTATTGGGATGTTCATCTGTATTAGATCGGGTTGTCTTTAGCAAGTTGGGGGTGCTGAAGTGGGTGGAGGGGTTGTGGGGGACGGGGGTACATGGCAGTCATGGAGTATAGTAAATGCAGTGGACTTTTTGATGTTCTGGTCCCGTCAAGGTAACACATAGAATGGTATTTTACAAGGGTATGAGATGCTGTTGGTCCGGGTGGCACTATTAAGTTAATAACATGGAATGTGCATGGGCTCAATAACCCCAAAAAAATCCACAATGTGCTAGCTTTCTTAGATAGGCAGGATGTGCAGGTTGCGTTTCTTCAAGAGACACATCTCACTAAACACACAGAACAAAATGTGGGGTCTCGTTGGGCCATGGTGCGTGTAGCGTCCTCGTTCTTCTCCTATTCTAGAGGCGTTATGATTTTGGTCTGGAGGGGCACTCCGTACACTGTCAAGTCTGAGGCGGACGAGCAAGGGAGGGTTCTCCTGGTTCTGGGCATATTAGGTGACACGATGGTGCTGTTTGTAAACACGTATGGGGCCAACATTGATGATCCTGCTTTCTTCAATGATGTATGGAGGCGTATCTCTTCCTTTCCGCCCTCTGTTGTAGTTTGGGGTGGTGATTTAAATATTTGCTTGGACCCCCGACTGGATCGCTCCACTGATGTGGTTGGGCGTGGAAAACAGGCTGCGCATGTCCTGGGTGAATTGATGGAGGCTGAGGGGCTCATGGATATGTGGAGGTCTCGAAATCCGGGTGGGAGAGAGGGCACATTTATATCGGTAGTGCATGGCTCATGGTCCAGGTTGGATTACTGGCTGGTCTCTAAGGAGGCGGCCTCCTGGACTGTCTTAATAAAGCACTTGACTAAAACACTCTCTGATCACTCTGGTGCTTCTAGAACTGAAGGTGCCGGCCTGTGCTACGCCACCATTTCAATGGCGGCTACAGCCGTCCTCCTTAATAGACCCAGTGTTCGGAGAATGAGGGCTCAGTAGACAGCGTAGGCACACTTTGGGAAGCCTTCAAAGTTACCATAAGGGGGAGTGCATAGGGGCCCAGGCGGGTGTATTAAAAGATCTTCGGACAGAATCAGGGGAAGCAGCGCATGTCAGGCCAGCAATAAGAGAAACTCAATAAAGTAAATAGTGCTTACAGACTAAATAACAGGTCCTGTGTAACAACCGAATTAAAGGGGCCAGTAGCCATGGGAGGTTATAAATGAAGACAAGGCCATACTAAGGAGGGACTAACAAGCCTATTAACGAATCCGAAGGCAGCATTTACGAAAGACAATGACACAAGTCAATTAAAAATATGGGCGGAGAGTGGGCGCGGCTTCTCTCCCATACTCTACTACAGCAGTCTGGCAGAGCGAGCAGCGCATGCGCGCTGCTGCTAGGCTCGACCTAAAAAGTCAGACATTTACTATATAAAACACATATGAAATACGTTATTTGGTGTAAAAAACACCTACAAGGACCATTAAATCATGGGAAATATAATGGAGGTTGATACCTGTAATCTTAAATAAGAGATAATACATTGAGACACACAACCAAGACAAAAAATAGATTGAAACAAATATATGTAGGTTTCTATGTTTGCAAAAGGTGCGAAACACGTTAGCAAAAGCTAAATGAAAAATAATAAGGACATTTAGGTTTAGTGACCTATTCAACAGTCTAATTTACCAGTCTCCACTCCACCAGGGATTCTTGTCAAGCCTCAAGGATGTAGGTAGGATCTGCAATACCATCTCCTCCCAGAAAAAGAGTTGTAAGGGGGCCCTGGGAGAACCACCATCAGTCCTCTGGGCCTCCAGGTGACGCTTGCAGGCCAAGGAATGAACTCTCCCCCACAGGTCATTTCACCTCATCCTAATTCCCTTCTGTGTGCACAGGTTTTTAGCTACAGCATTTACTCTGTCAACTATTCTGGCCTACATTTGCCTTTTCTGAGAAATGGTTGTATTTTGGACTTGGGCTCCAAACAATTGTAGCTCTTTAATAATTTCATCAACCATAACTGACATCTCTCCCTCTGTGAAATGGGGATGTTTCTTCCCTGTCACTATCTAAATGAAAAGATTTGAAATACATTGTTTAACCTACAAGAAAATAAATGAAAGAAGGAAAAAGGATGAAGAAACAGTGGAAAAAAAAACAAGACCCCTGACTTAACTGAAAAAACTTCAGTTTATAAATGTTATGGTGCAGTGGAATGGCAACGGATTGTGGTCTGAAAAGGAGTGTGTTTTATGGTGTGGTATGCAGATGTTAACAATTAGCCAAATCACATCAGGAATAGTGCAATGCTGGCCGCGTCCCGCAACAGATTCACTCCGTCAGCAAACTGCCGCTCGAACACTGCCAGCACAACTGCCAAATCTAAATATGCTCGGAGCAGCCCTGATGGCGACGGAGTACTATTCACCAGCATTGGTGTCTGCTACAGTAGTGAGCCACGTACGCAACGTTAAACACTCTGTTGACGCGGATGGAGAGTCAGCCAGCATACACCTAAATAGGGCAGGAGTACTTGGAACTGCCAATGCGGCGGGAAGACGCTAGTGCAATCAAAATCTAAATCAGGCCCTGAGTCTCTTCCCCCTAGTGTACACATACCAAATTGGAATACATGTATTTCCAATTTGGAGTGACAGACTCTGGATGGTAGGTCCCTAGTCTAGCCCCTTCAAAGTATGTTGCCTGGTCTTGGTTGTAATGCTTAAAATAATTAACAATCAGGGAGGCAAACACTATTGATAGTGATAGTAGACTGTATATGTATATTTATATGTGTATATTTATACATTTTAAAAAATATATTTTTTTCATTTTTTAAGAAATGTTTTGCAATTTTTTATGTTGTTAGTGTATCTATTTTTTAGTTTTCTAATCCCTAGTGTTTGATATTATAATTCATGTTTGTTAGTAGTTTTTTTATTTATGTTTAAAGTTTATTTTAGTTTATGTTTGTAAAATAAACATTTGTATATATTTTTATATTATAAGTATATTTTTGTATTTAATATTATTGTTAAAGTTAATATATGTTTTGAAGTTAATATAGTGTATAAAAGGTAAATAATATTTGTACCCATTTTTTTAACAATATTGTATGTATTTTTAACTTAATGTACAAAGTACATAAAGTTGACATTTGTGTTGATGATATTTTTCTTGGCAATATTTTTGTCACTGATATTCTTGTTGGCGGTCTTTCATCAGATATCAGACAACTACTTATAGTAAGCGTGCCATTGCTTCCAATCTTAATTCACAAGTTCTATATATACATATATCTTACACACAAAAGGCAATGGGAGAAATGCTTACACTAAGTCTAATTTCTGGCAATCGCTTGGGTAGCATTCTAACCCATTGTCCTTTAGCTCACAATGCCACCTCAGTTTGTAACAAGTCATATGCAAATCATTCTGCTCCAATACAAACAATCCGGCCTGAACTGCCAGACTAGGTTCTCCCTGAATTGTAACACAAGCAACCAAAGACAAGTTTCTCCATGACTGGGGCTTATCAGTCAGTGTAGCTTGGATCTAGTGGCGCAGCGAGCACGGGTCCCATGTCTGGGCATACCCTTGGCTACTTAGGGCTTTACATCATGCACATAAAAGATGATGGCAGAAATGATAGCAGAAAGTCTAGCTACTGGCAACCACATGGAGTAGTATTCCTACTCATTGTTCTTTTGCCCACCATGCCACCTAAGTTTGAACCCAGCCATATGCAAATCAGTCTTGACCCTGATCCAATATGAACAACCCAGCCTGAAATGTTAGTCCAGGTCCACAATGAACAGGAAAAAAAGCAACCTAAGTGCAGTTTTGCCACTCATTGGGTCTCGTCAGTCTGTGTAGCTTGGTCCCAGTAGTGCTTTGGCCCCAAAAAGTCTACCAGATCTGGCAAACGTGTTCAATAAACAAAAGGCTAACACCTTGCCACTGTATCGAGACTTTGATTGCAGGATCGATTCGCTTCTGGGGGAAAAATTGCCCTGCGGCAGGATTTATGCTCTTATGGAGAAAAAAACCAAGAACCTTTGAGAACATTTGGATGAATATGAGACCAGCGGTTTTATTCAACATTCCAAGTCAGCGTTGTTCTCTCCCCTATTTTTTGTAGCTAAAGGTGAGGGGAGCTCCATCACTGTGTAGATTACCATGCTCTGAGTGACATAATGGTCACAGAATGGTACCCAGTACCATTGATTTCCAGTCTGTTAGACCAGGTGAAAGATGTAGTGATTTATACAAAACTGGATCTGCATGGAGCATACCATCTGGTGCAAATCCAAAAGGGTGACAAGTAGAAAATGGCTTTCTGAACAAAGTTGAGACTGTTTGGATACCCTGCCATGCCTTTTGGGCTCTGCAATGCTCCATCATTTTTTCAATTTTTCATAGATAAAGTATTGAGAGATATTATTGATGTTTTCTGCATGGTGTACATAGATGACGTCCTTCTCTATTCAAGATCAATGTCAGACCATGTTCAACAGGTCCTTGTCATTCTTAAACAACTGCATAAATATTCCCTATATGCAAAACTGGAAAAGGGTACATTTCGCAATACAAAAGGGGAATTACAAAGATATATTCTTAGTCCAGAAGGAATTAGAATGGATCCTAAAAAGATTGAAACAGTAGTAAATTGGCAAAACCCAACAACAATTAAATGAATTCAAAGCTTCTTCGGCTTCACTAACTTCTATAGGAGGTTTATAGATTGCTTTTCTAGTATAGTCACCCAAGTCACATGCTTACCCTATAAAGGAGCAATGTTTGAATGGAAATCAATGGCTGAAGCAGCCTTACACGAACATAAATTGAACTTTACTACCACCCTAGTACAACATCATCCAGATAGCCCTTTCACAGTAGAGGCTGATGCTTCTCAATTTGCCATGGGAGAATTTCTCTCACAAAGAGATAAAAATACAGGCAAAATGCCCCCAATAGCTTATTATTCTCGGAAGCATTTGCCAGCAGAACTACCCAAATGCTGATTGTGAACTTCTGGCCACAAAGGTGGTTTTTGACGAATGGCAACTGTACTTGCTGGAACCCAAACCTCCATTCACCATTTACACGGATCATAGAAATGTACAACTTCCGCAGTGAATACGTGCCCTATTGGCCCACCAGCTAAGATGGACAGTGTTTTTCAATTACAACAATTTTGTTATCACATATCATGTATCGACCAGGAAAAGACCATGCTAAAGTGGATACCCTGTCTGGCATCAGAGAAACTGAGATCAATTCTCTACAAACGAAATCAACATTTCTGGATGACCTTAGACTTCAAATATAAAATAAAACCCAAGAATAATAGTTACAAGAGTAGACAGACCTGTTCTACTATGATGGATTTTTATTCTTTGAAAAACAATTGTTTGTACCTAGCAAAGATATGCAAGTATTGGCTGCAAAGTTTTGTCATGATACGTTGTTAGCAGCACATCCTGGTATTGAGAAAACTCTCTTGCTAGCACAAAGACATTTTTGGTGGCCTTCCATGTCTGTCTACATACACAGGTATTTCAAAATTGGTGTCATTTGTGCTCAAAGCAAGTCACTTCATTTACCACCCATAGGATTACTATGCCTAATTCTAATAAAGCCCTTAATGGCACACCATCTCAATGGACTTTGTAGTTGAATTACACACAACTACAAATGGCTACACCACAGTACTAACCATTGTAGACCACTTGCCCAAAATGGCTCGTTTGATCCCCTTAAAGAAACTCCAAACAACCCCAGAGCTAGTATCAATTTTTATGACAAATGTCATACGGCTTCATGGTTACTGTCTGTTTTAATATTCGACAGAGTAACCCATTGCATATCACAGTTTTGGACCTCTTAGTGCAGGTCGTTAGATACGGATGTGCACTTATCCTGTAACTACCATTCCCAAACAGATGATCTAACGGAGAGGATCAACCAAGCCATGGAACAGTACTTGTGTTGCCTTTTACTCGACTATGAATGTGATTGGTCAACTCTGTTGTGGGCAATAGAATTTGCATACAACAATTCAGACTGTAATCTCTAGTGAATGGTTTCATTCTATTGTGTTCAATGGTATCACCCGAGAATCACCCCTTGGGAGGAAATTCCAAAGTCTAAGGTCTCGGCTGTGCAATATTATCACTCTCACTTATGGACTTTATTACATAAGACCCAATTTCATTTAGCTGCTGCTAAAGAAACTCAGAAAGCAGCCACTGATCAAAACCATAAAAAAGAACCAGAATATTCTGTAGGTGATCAAGTGTGGCTTTCAACCCAAAGTTTGAATTTACTAGGCAAAAAGAAACTCTTAGCTCCTTTCTATTCCCCTTTCCAGTTAGTGCAGTTCTAAACCCTGCAGCCATAAAACTTACATTACCTCCGGCATTAAAGATCCACCAGGTGTTACATGTATCTCTGATTAAACCTTATCACCAGAGTACAAGGTTAACCTTGCTGCCTCTTCCCATAGAAGTAGAGGGGCAGAAAGTCAGTGGAATTCTTGACTCAAAATACATCCATGTTAGGCTTTACTATTTAATTGATTGGAAGGATTACAGACCAGAGGAAAGATCTTGGGAGCCTATGCCCAATGTCCAAGGCCCCCCGATTATTACATGCCTTCCAATCCCACTATCTGGCCAAACCATGTCCAATACCTCCCATCATGGTGGCCATTCTAGCAGGGAGATACTGTCATACCTCATGCTCTAAGGATGCTCTATAGTCCCTAGATGTTTCCTAAAAGGCCTTAAGACACATCCAATACCCCCTTAAGTGTTTCATGAACTCCTACTGTTTGTTTATAAATATCTCAGCACCCTGCCACTGTCACACATTTGGTACACTACATACAGTCCTATTGCAGCCCCTAGGCACTGTTTCACATTTGGTACACTAAATACAGTGGTATCCCAGCCCCCCAGCACTATGTTTAACCTTGGTAACACAGAAAAAGAAGTGTATGGCAATGCATGCTTGTTTCCCACTATCCCTGAGAGATTTGCCAAAATCTTGCAAGATTGCTGCAAATCTCAGTGGTCATTTTGGGCAGGGTCAGTATTGAAACTGTGACCAAACCTACTCACCTGCTTTGCCTCAAGACTACTCCCAAAGAAGGCTCTCCGCTCCAGTGTTACTTATCAGAGTTTCAAAATCAACTCTCCCTCTCTGATTCCTCTTCTCAAGTATCACGTAGCCGGCACTTAACCGTATTAGTCCTTAGCTAACAACACTGCATCCTAAATAGAAGAAAAGAGAATAGTGAGTTATAAACAGATAATTAAGCAGTGGACAGAACTTACAAACCCAATAATGATTTCTGCTTAATGCATAGCTATGCAAAAAAAGAGACTCAGAAAGAGAGATTGACTTTGGTTAAAGAGCTATTCAGGTCTTCGTTGGAGGCTTCTTACAAGACTTTAAAATACAAGTGACAATATATGTGCAAAAGACACTAGAAGAAAGATTGCCATTGTGATTAGGTGAATCAAGGGGCATATTATCAACGGCCAGCGATAATTATCGCTGGCCGTACATAGCGATAGAAATATTATCGCTGGCTATCGCTGAATATTATCGCCATGATAACGCTATATTTACAACGCATAGCGCTATGGCGATAATATTTCAGCGATAGCGGTGTTTTCAATGGAACATCACTGGTTTTCCAGCGATGTTCCATTGAAAACAGCGATAACATTGCTGATACGACCCTGTGGTCGTATCAGCATAATCCATCTCCCATTAAAAGTATGCTTTAGTCAGGAATTTAACAGACGTTAAATTCCTGAGTTAAGGCTGAGGTAGCGCGATTTTTTTTATCGCTGCACCTCCTTGTTAATATCGCGAAGCTGCCTTCATGATATTAACATGTGTTGTTTTCACAGCCACGCCTTCTGTGCATCTCATTAGCGATGTGAGGCGAGGCTGTGAAAAAACGGGCTCTACATCAAGGAAACACGCGCTAGCGTGTCCTTGATGATATTGCGATATAATTATCGCCGCTTTTCGCCCAAAAACGGACGCTAACGCGGTGATAATTATATCGCCAGCCCTTGCTAATATGCCCCTTAGTTGCTTAATATATGCAATGTGATATACGTTTACAGTTGTGTTGAATACGGTTGTATCTAAACCAATCCCTACACCCATAGTAACAAATTACTTGTCATTCCAGGAACTACAAAGTCAGAATGCTCACACAGACCCAGATCCAGAGAGGATATATAGAATCTTCTTAACAGCAAACACAAAAGACATGCCCCTTCCCATACAGAGGACTCAGAGAAGATATCTGAACCCTCATTACTACAGATGTCTCCGGCAAAACTGAGACAGTTGATCGCAGGTAGTGTATTTGCGAATTTTAGATAAACTCAAAAGTAGGTGAAACAAGATACAAGAAGAGCATCCTTTATGGTAATTATGCCCTCCTTGTTTTAAAAGGTTCAACAACCACTCTCAATGCGCATAAGACAAAGTCCATCCAATCTCCCTCATTGATACAGGCAACTACAAGTAAGAAATGTAGGGCATATGGAGTTGGGACAATATTGTCTCTGCAAAGGTATGGAGCGGCTCACAAGGTAAGAACTGCATTGTTCAAATCTGACAGTAACAAAGAGTCCACTCGCAGTTACAGAGAAGCCAAAATGTCTGGATTTTCGGCTGTAGTCAAGTCCTTGATGTTTGCAAGTTGGTGAGTATATTCTGATACCAACCAGATCCTGGAAAGGCACCAATTGGGAATCAGGACTCAGTCCAGCAGAGGCCAGCAGCAGGAACCAGTAGGTCCAGGCAGGTCCATTTAATGCTGGTCTGCTGGGGAGTTGCAACTGAAAAACTGAGTTGTTTCTGGGATCCTATATTCAAGGCAAGCAGGTCTAGTCTTCCTTCTTCAGACAGCAGTGCAGTCCTTCTGAATCTTCACAGGTCCAGGAGTATTCTGATGAGAGGTTTTGAGATAGCCACTTTTATACCCAGCCTGTTTTGGGGATGACCCCCTGTGTCCAACCTTTTCCTTCCCTGGGTTTGGCTCCAATCTCTCTAGGGGACAAAGGGCAGGCAGGCCTAGGTGTGGACTGCTTTTACCGTTGTCAGCACAGACAGCATCAGAAGTCAGGCAGGGGGTGGGCACATTCCTCAGGTTTTCCTTTGAAGCTTGGGACGAGCTGAGTACAACCCCCCCAGGCCATCCTGCTCAGGAGAAGAACACTGTTCGCCACATCCAAGGTCCTTTTGTTCCATATCTGTTAGGAATACACAGCACAGCAGAGCCATTAACAGTCATGTGTCCCTGGAAACTGGCAGAAAGACACATTTGGTTAGGTTGGAAAATGCTAACTTTCTTAAAGTTCACTGTGCTATAGGACTCAAGCTATATGATGAGCCTAAAATAGCTCAAAACAGTTCTGGGGTGCTTGTATTGCCATCTGGAGGGGACCTTCCTTGCAATTCAGGCTTCACTGTTCCTATTGCAGTTGGACTAAGACTGATGTGCATAAGTCAGGTCTCGGTCTAGAATGCCAAATTGGATGAAAACGGTGGTTTGGAAGGCGGCCCAGAGCGATTACCAGTGGCTGACATTAATTCATGCATTCCTTTCATCACTGTGCTGTTTTTGCAGTAAACTTTCTAAAAGTGACATTTTCAGAATAGTAGCTTTAAATCTGGCTTCACCATTAAAGATGGTTTTAAATTACAATTTAAATGAGTGTAAGGTGTTTTGCTGTATCTGCTCCCAAACTGAAATTCACTGTTGTTAAGTGTGATAAGGTAACCCAGTGTTAGGCTGTGGGAGAATTAGTCATGCAACACTAAAAAACAACTTTAGGAGTTCTTCACTGTCACAACATGTACAATTTAAGTACACATGTCCTCCTCTTCAAATACCATGCACCCTTTCTTATGACCCTTTAGGACCTCCCTTAGGTGACTTACAAGTATTAAAAAGGAAGGTTTATTTTTCCAGGTTGAAATGGCAATTTAAAACTGCACTACATGCGTCAGTAACAGGTTGAGACATGCTGACAGGGCTACTTTAGTGGGTGGCACAATGAGTGATGCAGCCCACTAGTAGCATTTAGGTTACAGACCCTGAGTACAAATAGTACCATTTACTAGGGACTTATAATGAAATTAAATAATCCAACCAGGTGTATGCCAATTTACCATGTTTAAAAGGGTGAGTGAAAGCATTTTACCATTGGTTATCAGGAGTGCAGAGTCCTAAAGCAACATAAATGGGGTCAGCAAAGGTAGGCATAAATCTGGGGTGACTATGCAGAAAGGGCCAGGTTCCAAAAAAATCAAATATACATTTCATCCACCGACTCCATTGAGGGTCTCCTTGGTGCTCCTCTAAGAGGTGCAATCCGTAGCTGAACAGTCCACCAAATCATATATGTAGTTCACTCCAGCAACGAAGAATACCGTCACTCACAAGCTTCCCAAAACTATTTTATTTTTCATGACATTGCAGAAATGTTTCTGCAGGGTCATCCCCAAACATTTTGCCTTCACTCTCATTTTTTCAAAACCCTGTTTTGTTGGGTTTTAATGCTAAAGTTCTTGCACCCTCTCCTTAAAACATGGTGGATTTGGATTATATCCAATTGGCATATTTAATTTACTTGTAAGTCCCTATTAAAGTGGCACTATATGTGCCCAGGGCCTGTAAATTAAATACTACAAGTGGGCCTGTAGCACTGATTCTGCCACTAACTTAAGGAGTGCTTTAAACATGTCTCAGGCCTGCCATTGCAGTCTGTGTGTGCAGTTTGACATTTTGACCTGGCAAAATAAACCTTTTTACAAGCCCAAACCTTTCAGTATAACACATAAAAGTCACCCAGAAGGTAGGCACTGTGCAGTCCAGAGGGCAGGGTGCATGGTGCTTTTAAAAAGTCGGGCATGTACTATTAAGGTTTACATGTCCTGGTAGTGAAAACTCTTACATTTATTTTTCACTATTGCAAGGCCTACCTTTCACATAGAATAGCATTGCATTTAATAAGCTGTAATTCCCAAATGGGAGCAGGTAACCAGTTGATGTTTGGAGTATTTGTAATTGTAATGAAAAGTCCTAACTCATGGTGAAATCGAATTTTGAATTACAATTTTGAAAATACCACTTTTAGAAAGTTGCAGTTTTCCTGCCTTACTGATATGGTGCCTGCAGCCTGTCTCTGGATCACATGTATGGGTGTAGTTGACAGTTGGGCTTTGTGTATTCCTCCTAGACAGCCACATACAATTGGGGGCTTAGGTGTGGCTGGATGAGCCATCACTAGCAGGATGAGAGGGAGAAGCTGGGCCCAGTCCCACTTACACATGAATGGGCCGTGCCCTGCCTCCACACAAAGGGCTGCATACTCCCTGTAGTTAGTCTGAAGTCAGGACCAGGAAGGCAGGGCACCTGTTTACTTGAAAGGCCTGCCTCTAGAAACTTCTCCCCACTTCAGAGGCACACCTGGGTATAAATACTGGTCCTTAGATACCAACCCTTCAGTATACTTCTGGACCTGTGGATGCTCTGCAAGGAAGAATGACTGCCGGGGTTCTGAAAGGACTGCCACTCTGCTGGAATGCTGCTCGGAAGGACTGCTGCCCTGCTGTGCTGACCCACTGCCTGCTGCCCTCTTGCCTGGGTTAGAAGTACTGGATCTGCATCTGTACCGCCAGAATAATTCTAAGGGCTAGTTGGCTGGCCTCCTGACTTGAGCCTCAGAGACAGAAGGCTCCAACAACCTTGACCCCAGCACCTGGACTCTGCCATCTGTGAGTCTACCCTGCCAAGCAGTGCCACCACAATCATGTACCCTTGGAAGGTCACCTAAGGTGCTCTGACAGCATCTGTGGATCAAGCGGAACATACGAATCTCCTCTGCTGTGTGGTGCAACCTCAAGCAGAACCGCCAGTATGGAACGCAACCTCGACGCCAGACTCCGCATCGCAGCTCTTCAGAACCAACTCATTGCCCCATCTGCAAATCACATCCTCCACGCCGGACTTCACACCGCAAGCCCTTATTTATGGGATCCTCAAAGTTGATGCAGGACCTTGTATCGTAGCCTTGCCAAACCTTGGAACTGGCTCCTCACATCAGCTGTGTGACACATCTTCGGCTTGGATCCTTGCAACACTCCGCAAACCAGGTTTGAAGGTACTTTGTTAAGCAGGCCTAACTGGGTCCCTGTAGCTGGCCTACGTTACTTCGATGTCGGCCTGAAATTGTGCCTTTGTCCTGGTATAGGGTGACCAGATGGCAATTTGTGCTTTTTGGCACAATTTTCCCTAAAATATCTGAAATTGCATATCTCTGGTTCTACTGATTGGATTTTTGTCGTTTTGGTCTTGTTTTATTTATTTAAGAAATCTCTATGTGTTCTAATCTGGTGTGGGATCCTTTTTGTGTGGTGTTTTCACATTGTTACTGTTTGAAGTGTTGCACAGATACTTTATGCATTGCCTCTAAGTTAAGCCTGACTGATCTGTGCCAAGATACCAGGGGTTGAGTACAGGTTATTTTAGGGTTGGCATGTGCCCTACCCTAAAAATGATTTTGGTTGCTGTCTGACCAGGGCTCGCACCCCAGTAAACCAGTAACCCAATTTCTCAAAAGAAACACATAAAACTCTAATGCGTTTCCAAATCCCAGGTGCATTCATCTGGAAGAAGGAAAAGTGGTAAAATAAAATAAAATAGAGGCACAGACATCCAATTATTTGAAATTCAAAAAAGACCACCTCAGAAGTAAGTGTGTAACCAAGCATGAAAACTAAAATTAAACTACAAATATTGCATTAACATATATAAAAAAAGAAGCAAAACCTCAACTAAATTTCAGATTAGAAAATCAACTGATACAGCTAACACATTTTTTCTCTCAACAGACTGTAACAGATATTAAGAAAAGTAAACAACGCTAAACAGACCTACAAAGCTACATTCTAAAACTAAAATGCAGTGAACAGAATCTGCAAGTTAAAATGCACACCTGCAATGTAACAATGTCTATTAAATCATCTATTCATTTTTTGGGGGAAAAGATGAATGTATATTGTCAGAACCTCTTTCAGAGGGCCACGGGGCAGGCATGGATTACTGGGCCCAGTTGTGGGGTTTGAGGCCTTTTTCTCCTGATGTCCCAGGGACCCACCTACTGTGGATCCTCCTCAGCGGAAGCACGACATCGGGAAGCAACAACACAATCCCCCTTGAGGTTGGGGCACTAGTAGTTATCCGACAAATCATGCCCCACCTTCCTTAGTGTAACATATTCAGGGTTAATCCCCTGTCACCGGTGGCCGCATCTAGGGAATGCAAACTTTGAGGCTGTACTTACGAATTCTCCCTTTGACTCTTTAGGAATTAGTTAAAAGTGTATATGGTGTAGCAGCACAGTTAGCAAGTCCCCAAGGGCCACTAAAGCCCGGCTTCATTCTTACCCGCTCTGGCCATATGGCAGTTTTCAGTGGTGCAGTAAGAGCCCTCTCCTCTGGTGCTGCCAAGTCTGGATCTTGTATGGTGAAGTTGGGCCCTTTGCGATGAATGCAACACTATCTGGTGGCACAGGCTCTTCCTGTCGAGCAGCACTGAGGGTCGGTTTCCAGTGATCAGAGCTGCTCCCGGTTGCCGGACACAAAAAGTAAGTCACTTCTCCACTAGCAAAAGGGGTGGGGGGAATTCTTTGGCGAGGGATCAACATCCTCAGCAGTGTCCAGCGATCCTCAGTGAAATAGTCACGATCAGGTGCGGGCCTAGACCCCCTGGTCATGGCATTAATCCTCTCATTGAGCCACGTCCCAAGCATTTCGCCACAGTGATACCAGCAGCCCCTTCTACAGAGTTGCTGGGTTGCTCACTAATGGACACCGATTCTTCAGTGCGATCGCCTTCAATAGGGCACACAAATGTCTCATGCTTCAGGCCCAATTGAAATTCACCGGTGGCCACTTCTGGCATACGGGGTCACCGTGGCATGGTGGTGTGTGCCTGGTGCCTTCCGCACGGCGCCCTTGACATAGCTGAGATCATGGTTGCCCTCTCCTGGGATATGGGGGTCATCGGACTGTTCCTGCACACGGGCAACGGCCCGATTGGTGAGCAGTCACTCTCCCCACACCTCACTCAGGGATTCCTCTCGGTAGGGCTCCCCACTGGACCTCGCTCAATCCAACGCTCTCCTCTTCCTCACAGTGCACACTGGTCTTGGCAAGCAGGCAGGAGATGGTGCTCCAGGGAAGGTGATCTTGGTTTTCCTGGGTGATATCCTTTCACCTAGCAGGTGAACAAGCAGGCCTTGGCCCCCAGTCCTGGTCACAGGCAGAAGTCTTGCAGAGCTTTCCCTCCTCACACAGCCTGGCTGCTTGGCAGATACAAAATGTTTGGGAACTTAACCTCTCATTCCGATAGTCCCTTACAGACACCAAATGTTATTTAGGGTGTGGATCTTTTTAGTTTTATGTTGGGGTTCTGTTTCTTTTGAAGTGGGCACTTATCCTTTTCATCTTCCTTCATGAAAGAGGTCTACCATAGCAGGCATGACTCTGTAGCTGATTGACCTACAACACAATTCATTGGAGTGACAAGAGTTCACACCTGGATCTCAGCCACAGTGACATTTGCATCACAAGGTCCATATCAGGCTCAAAGCCCTATTCTTTATGATTCCCTCATCAGCCATATCTCCTTTCCTGAAATGTGTCTCAGGATCTTTCCTTGTGATCTATCACTGAATCAAAGAGCAACGTTTTGAAGTGTAAAGGGAGGGTCCCTTCCTCCTTTCTTTCAGTGGGTCTCCCCTAGCTCACGGGAATGCAGCAATACACAAATCTGTCTAAGGGGATTCCTCTTCTCCTCATGTCTTCACCAGGCAGTCCTGGGCTTTCTAAAATGGAACTCAAGGTCCTCCTTGCAGGCACACTCACTCAGTGTATTTTCACAGCACAATTTGGGTCCAGGACTGTTACCTTTAATCATTGCACCCTTACATGTACACATGCATTCAGTAGACACACTGCATATGCGTGCACTGTTCAGCACTCACTCTTTTTTATCTTTCACCAGGGTGTATTATTTTGAAAACTCACAAACTACTAGTACACACACTCACTTTATGCACGCTGCACAACTCTTCACCCTTCATGTACTGTACTTCACGCAAGCACACATACACCCAGCAGATGCTTTCCATGCGCACACACTGCACAGCACTATGTCCCTCATGTAATGTATTCCTCTCAGGCATACATACGCCTAGTACATGTACTAGCCACCAAGTACTGCACAGTACTGCTCCATCCATTTACTGTACCCTTCCCAGGTACATATGCAACTAACACATAGTCACTATTCCTGTGCTATGTAGCACTCCACATCTACCAGATGTAGGCCAAGGTTGAGTTAAGCACACAGCAGCTGAACTTTTAAAAAGGTGAGTGAGCCTGTAGGCCTCACTCCAATGACACAGGGTAAAAAGGTCCTGTACAAGATATGCTGCCACGACTGTGCTCATGCTGGTTAGCTCCTGGTGAAGGCGGTGTCCTTCAATCGCTATGAGGGTAGCGCTTTGGGTGCCCCTCCTGGTCCACAAAGACTACAATCCATGAGACAGGCCTAGGTCATGGCCCACTCACATTACCCATGTTCGCCAATGACAACAAAATCAGCATAAGCGATCCAGACACAGTACAATTGGGCACTCAGGGCAGGGGTGCACGTCTCTTACCATGCAGAGGACTTTTCCATCCCACATATGTTTAGTATATTCTAATGACTACAGATAAAATGTCAAAACAGCAAAATGCATCAGACCCCAAAAAGGGAACCTAAATTATAGAAAATATACTTATAGTAAAGGGAGCACTACCGGTGGCAAAACACAATGGAATTGCACCACATAATATTCAAATTCATGCTATAACTAAGCTACCACTAGAAATGAAGTTGCAGAAAATGATAGGGAACATAAATAACCATCAACTTAATATTAGCAAAATAGAAGTCAGAAATATTTTACATGATCTAAAAGAGGCTAGTGCGAGCTTACAAGTGTCAACATGAATGATAGTCCCTAGGTGAGTAGGAGATGTGGATGAGGTGCACAGAGTGCAGAATAGTATATGTGAAACATTAACACTACCTCATGGTTGACTAAGAACTTAGGGGCTTATTTACGAGCCCCTTGCACTCCCGGTGCATCACTTTTAATATGGGAAAAAGTGACGTACAGGCGGCACAAGGGACTTGTAAATAAGCCCCTTAATTTATTATATATCCCCAAGGGGCATATTAAAATTAAGAGGGGAGTGAGTACCTTCAACAAAATTGAAAAAAAGAGGTAAACATTATTCTGGCCATCTTATGACCCTATTAAGATGTCCTGGGCATTCTTACAGACCAATCTATCAGGTAGTCACACGATAAAGTATTAAGAAATGTGAAAAAGATACAAAAACATGTTTTACTTGTTTTTTGGTACTACAGACACTCACCCATGATTGTGTGGTATTGATCCACTGTTGTAGTCATCTGTGAGCTGTCTTCTTTCCTCTACTCCTGCCCAGGTGTGAGCAGCTTCTTTCTTTAGGTTTGTTCCATTCCTGGGAGAGTGCATGCAGGGAATACAGATTTTATTAACTACCTGCACTCTCCCGTGCAGGGAACATTTCAGTGTGCTGGGGAACAGGATACCTTGGACTTTCTGCCAGTCACCTGAACCTGGGGGATGAGTTCTCTGGGTTCGTGAATAGCACCGGGAGGGGGGCACTCCCTCCCTAAAATGTAAACCTCAGCCTCGGAAAACGGGGTCCCTTTCAAAGACTTGGGAAGGGCGCTGCACGCCTCCTCCCCTAAATTGTAAAGTCGGCCCAGGGAATAGAATCCCCGGTGCCTCTAAGAAGCTCGGGATGGGTGCAGCATGCTCCCTGCCCTAAACTGTAAAGTCAGCCCTGGGGTACTGGGGACCCTGGGACCCCTAAGTTATAGGGGAGGGGGGAATTTGCACCTATCCCCTAATTAGGAATATAGACACCAGGGATTGGGCTTCCTGGGCCTTTATAAAGCGCTGGGAGGGGGGCCCTACAGCCCAATCACCAATCAAAAATATAAGTAGCAACCACCTTGGCCCTGACCCACTACGGGGGGGGCCACATATTTAAAAAAGCATGGGAGGCTGCTTTTGTTTTGATCAGTGGCATGAACCTGTGCATCCTCCATCGTGATAAAAAAAATGTTTTTGGCCCCGGGTTGGTCCCTCCAGGAACCCCCTACCAATCTGGGGGGCGCACGATATCTCTACCCTCCCCCCTATATGGTTTTTTCCTATTATTTACAGGACAGGGGGCTGAGTCACCAAGCCCTAAAATGACTGCTTCCACATCTTTGTTGATGTGGTGGCAGGCAATCAGATCTTATTTTGTGATCTGTCTGCTTCACCGATCCTCTGCGGCGTGAAATATACAAACATTTTGAACCTTAATTTCCCAAACACTACAGAATGCATTTACCACAAATCATAAAAAGCATGATTTCTGGACCAAGATCTAGCTTTCTGCCAAATTTGGTGTAGTTCCATTTTTGTGGTATCGCTGTTCAATTTTCCTACGTTAACTTGCATGGGAAAAATGTGTTTTGGGACCCCCTTTTTTAGTCCCCCACTATATGGATCACCTCTAACCTTGCCAGGGAAGGGCTGAGGTTGATCAACTCTTTTTGTTTTTGGAAAGTTGCATGAAGAGTTGTCAAATGATGCTATAGGTATTTGCAAACCAAAAGATCCATTTCCTATGGAAAAGTGAACCTAACTATAAACCCGAACCGGAGACATGGATTTTCAAAGTGTTAAGTAGAAATAGCGCCAATGATAGTCAATGGTTGCTTTAGGCACGGACCTAGGCATAATTTGACACAGACCATGATGGAGAGCAGGTTTTATACACCAATCAGGTTTCTCCTGGTAAAAGATTTTACCTTATGACTTTGGCCCCAATCCCCCACAGGATTACACTTCTAAAGCCCCCAGGACCTCATGAGAGGCCCTTAGAGACTCACAGGATGTCAGACAGAGGTGAACAGCAGGGTCTAGTCCAGGTTCAGTTGACACTCGTGAGCTGGACAGTTGCAGGAAAAGGACTCTTGTAGCTTGTTGTGTGACTGTACAGGAGGCCAGCTTTATGACCCTTGAAGTCCACTTCTTTGTCCTGGGTAAAGAAGAGTGCAGGTACAGTCCTTCAGGGATCTCCTCAGGTTGCAGACAGCAGGTAAAGCCCTTTCCTGATCATGCATTCTGAAGTGGGTGCCTAGAGATTCCACACTTATGCCTGCCGCAAGTTAGATGGTGGGAATGACTCCAGGCATGCTGCAACCAATGTGGTAAAATGTCCCAGCTCCACCCTAACACTTTGGGCATTTTCAAGATGGCAAACGTTTTTTGCCACACTAAACTTGTATTCTGAGGGCTGGGGTGTATGTGGGGAGGTGTACTGTGGTAATCCTAGCGTCCTCTCACCTCTAACAGCAAACTCCAGTTTGAAGCATGGGTGGTACCCTCAATAAACCCAGAGACCGAAGTCTATTAGAACAAAGCAGATTTGTTCGAGCGACCTGTCAGTGGATACACCAGAATTATTTAGCCATCATGTTTCTCTTCATTTCAAGCCCACCCCAAGTGTTATATTTAAAGCCTCAGAGGCAGAATTCTGGTGGGACAAAGCAGGCCCTTCAAGAACCGGACAGTGGATACAGAAGATTTGTTTTAACATCCTGTTTCCCTTTCTTTTAAGTGAATCCCCAGTGTTATATGTAAAACGCTAGCAAACCTGCCAAGCAGAATTGTGGAGTCAACTCAGCCCATTTAGGTTAGCCCATTGTTTGCTGGGAGGCACATGCCACCTTGTTCACACCCATTCAAATACTAATGACTGGCTGGCAGAAGTGGGAGATCAAATGCAAATTTAGCCTGCAGGAACTTCAAGTCAGGGAAAGGTAACTTTCTAGCAGTATCTTTTCCTTGAAAAATGTCTCAAAAATCCAACTTCACCATTGAATTGGATTTTTAATAACTATTAAAGATAGTTGTTTAATTATTCATATATGGGACAGCTAGGCCTTCCAAAGTGAAAAATAGGTTTTGGGTGCTAGTCATTGCAATGACATTTTAACACTACATTTCTACATGCGCTATGTTTTTAACTACTAAGCACCCTGCCTTATGGGTGATAAGGTCTACATAGGGAAGACATTAATATGCAAAAGGGAGATTTTGACCTGTCAAAGGGCTTATTCTGACAGGTCGAGTCAGGCTACACTGGTAGTTCTGAAGCCATGCTTTACACTGTAGTGGATGGCACAATAGGTGTTGCAGGCCACGAATGGCATTTAACTTCCAGGCCCTGGGTACAACATCACCATATACTAGGGGCTTAAAGGTAAATTAAATAAGCCAATCAGGAATATGCCAAATTGACCATGTTAGAATGGGCCCAGAGACACTTTATCACAGGTTAGCAGGTTTATAGTGCACAGAGTTCTAAAGCCAGAAAAAATATAGGGACTAGCAAAAGGAAGACTTCCTACAGTCAACCAATGTTTTGATTCCTCTTGTTCTTCATCAGGGAGATACAGGTTAAGTTCTATGCCACAGCGAGCTTGGGCCAATATTTGACCATGGCTGCCCTACATAGGGAGATTCTTTTAGAAGAAGGAATGGATGTAATGCTTGAATTAATCTTGAGCCCGCCTTTAATAATCACTCTAGGATGCATTCCAGTCCATCTTCTTTTAGCTCATCTGCGCAGTTGTAGACAGGAACCAACTATATCCTGTGGCACACAGTGGACATGCCCTAATAATGCTTGGTTTACTGAATGCCAGCAGCAGACCAGATGAGAGGGTATTTCCAACAGCTCCACTACATGAAACAAAGTGATTCTCCCAGCGTTAAATGAAGAGGAGTAACCCAAGACTTCATTTCACAGGAAATTTGATGACATTTGCCAAATATCAAGATATTACCCAAATCTAAAGGACCACGACAGTAGGAAACCTAAAGGGCTTTTTAGTGGTCCGAAAGGCATGCACTATTTATCCAAGATTCAAGAAATACAGATAAGAAATACAATTATTTCCCAGGCAATATTCCTCTACTTTGCTTATCATCAATAATGGCCCTGGATTATCAAAAACATTTTTGAAGACATGTGCTGACTGAAACACAAACATCGCTATTGTGTAATCACTTTCATCTGTGTTTGCCTTTGAATACCACAGAGCACTCCTAATCTTTTTTCAGGCAGGAGTTTCTAAGGAATTAATTCTATATGTCCGTGTGGTGCTGTTCCTGGTGAAAAATGTTGAACTTACCACAAATAAGATGTAATCTATCCATCAGGTGGCCAGTCACTGGTGAGACATCCTGCTCACTAGCTTAAGAATGGTGCTGCAGTGTCTTTGACGGTTTTAATTTGTGATATCCCCGTGCTCTCTATAAATATTGTCATCAGGGTAGTGGAAAGTGTTATTATCCTGTCTTTGTTTCATTGGAAACATTTGCGGGAATATGCTCCACAGTTTGACACTCATCAGCCCTTGTTTCACTCACAAAAACATCTTACAAACCACATTTGTTATAAATCAAAATTTTCTGACTAGTGAGACTTTTGGTCGCGCCATCTTCAAACTGCACTCATGAACTGTACCACACATCCTCAGAAACTAAAGCCCAGCTCTCAGACATGTTAGACTAGACTGGATCCCCTACTCATCAGCTGCATTAGCTTACCACACTTCTGGACAATCAGTGTCATCGCTACACAGCCCCCACTTCCGGTCCTCTGCGTGACCTACCAGTCAGAGGGGCATATTTACGTTCCCTGGTGCATCCCTGCATATCAGCAGGGATGCGCCAGGGAAAATGCGTCACGCAAGTTTACCCTTGCGCCACGTCCGATGCGCCGCATTTACAATGCGGCGCATCGTGGCGCAAGGATAAGCAGATGCGTGACGCATCTGCCGGCGGAAGGTTGGCGCAGTGCTGAAGCTGTGTCGCAAGCGCGACGCAACTCCAGCACTGTTCCAACCTTCCCTATCTCTAACATGGTGCGTCAATCCTTACACCTGCTTAAAGCAGGCGTAAGGAATTGACGCACCAGCGTCGGAAAAGTGACTGCGTGAAATCTTGTAGATTTCACTGCGTCACTTTTCCGAGGCGTTCCTGCGCCGGAACGCCCCCCCCTGCGCCGGTACGCCCACATGAAACCTGACGCAGGTTTCATGTGGCGCAGGGGTTTACTACGTGACGCATCTCCCTAGATGCGTCACGTTGTAAATATAGCGCAACGCGGCGCATGGTTTGGTCGCCGCTGCGTCACATGCGTGACGCAACGGCGGCGCAAAAGTGGCGCAAGGGGCTTCTAAATATGCCCCAGAGTTCTTATCTGTGGCTGAGTCACCTTGTCCCCTCACTGGAACTCTAGCCCTGATTAGAGTTGTTCTAAGCCTAGTCCATGAGCTTGTAGATTTTAGGCCACACTGGGCCTTGCTGCAAGCTTACAGTTTCCTAAAGTATTGGCCTATTTAGAATGCAAAAAATACCCTCATTTTCTTAGCGTGAGGCTATCTATAACACATGCTTTCTATTTCAAGCAACTGTCTTTGTGATTTTAGACTGAGCGTTTGCTATGTTTAAAGTGCTTTTGAATCGAGTGAATGATTTATTGTCCATTTATCCAAATGCATGGAAATACATATTACAAATGCATTCGTTTTCCAGGTTTTAAATATTTATATTTTTTTTCTGTGAAAATGTATTGCTCACAAAGCCTTCAGTTTAGGAATTGTGGTAAATTTAGTGTGAAGTCTAAATAGATTTATCTACCAACAAAATAGGAACTCACATTTAGACATTAATAATATATAATAATGAAATATATAGCTGAGACAAACAAGAAGTACTTTATTAAACTAATACAAGAAAGAACAATCATTTTCAAAAGTTGATAACTGTCTCCTTGTCTTAAAAAGTCATCCATCGTAAGTCCTCGAACACAAATTGACAGTCTTAGAGTGTAGGAAGGTGGAATCTGACTATATGGTTGCCCCCACTTTTTTCCTGGTGTTTTGCTGGTTTATGACTTAGTTGGACTGGGATCCTGCTATTCAGGGCCCCAGTCTATCTGCTTCCTCTATAAAATGGTTTCCATGTGCCTCAGGCACATCTCTGATTGGAATCTGGAGTGCCCTTATAAGTCCCTAGTATATGGTATACTATGTACCCAGGGCATAGGTACCTCAGAGGCCTACCAGGGTCTGCAGCATGTATTGTGCCACCCCTGGAAGGCCATCCAAACTGACACCACAGGTCTGCTACTGCAGCCTGGGTAAGGTGGTGCATGCACCCCTTACTGTGATATAGGCTACCTATATCACTATATACATACACACATATTAACCTATAAGTCACTCCTATGGCAGGCCTTATCAATCCTGAAGTCAGAGTGCGTGGTTCCTATGTGAGAGGGTGCCCCTGCATGAGCAGGGCCCCTCTGCAGCATTCGGAGACCCTTCTCTGATGCTGTTTGTAGTGCAGCCTGACCATATACTCTTAAGCGCATTATAACCTCGCGTTAAATGCTAACTTTGGGATGGCTGCACGGAAACATGTCGTGTTTGGTGTCAAACATCTTGGAATACTACCCCCCGCCAGTTCTGGTGGCGGGGGTAGCATTCCACCCTTCTAGAGGGAAAGACATGTACACACCGGTATGCCCGGTACTGACTTTCCAGAGCCCTGGCATCACAAAATGGATGCCGCTGCCACAGACACGAGTCTGGCCTCCTGCTGCTGACCGAAACTCCGGCAGGGGAGGCCTGGACAATAGGTTTCCTGTCCCAGGGAGGTGTGACCACCTCCCCAGACAGGATAGTGTGTATTGGGGCTGGGCGGGAGCACTCTCTGGTGCTTTGAAGTCCTGCACTGGGGGCACATTTGGTGTCCCTGTGCATACCCCAGTTCAAACCGGCTCAGGGGCTTCCAGCCCCTGCTCTGGCGCAAAACTGGACAAAGGGAAAGGGGTGTAACCACCCCTCTGCCCTGGCCCTCCCATAGGTGGGGCCACAGAGTATGTCCAACCCCCTACCTTAGTATAAGTAGGGGAACCCAGTCCTTAGGACTTTAGATTAACCTGGACGAAACTCTGACACAGAATCCTGGACCTTCGATGCTCTACTTCAAGATTAGAGGACTGAAGAATCTCCCTTGGGGTCAAGGAGTGACTCCCCTGCTTGGCAGGCACCAAAGAAGCAATTGTCCGGTCTGCATCGCTGAAGCTCCCGTCGGATGCCGAAGTCTTTGCATCACCAGAGGTAGATTTCCAGACTTCGCCGAGGCTGCCCTGAGTCCCCAGCAAAGCTGAGGCCCGTAGCTGTCGTGGGTAACGTGGAACCGTGACCCCTGGACACCGAATGCATTTGCAAGTGCATCCTCTTCTGGGTCTTCCACGAAGTCGTACTTTGGGCTCCGAGTAGCCCCAGCCTCCAGCACCAACTGCACCGAAGATCACTGGCCTCCACTCCACGAGTGTCCTGTGAGCCAGCTCCACGTGCATCGTCTCGAGGCTCCTTCACGGTCGCTAGTCCGTTGGCTAGTAGGCCTTCCCGAAGGCCAATCTTATTCTGCTTGGGCTCCCTGGTTGCTCCAGGTGTGCCCTGACTTATCGTCGCTGGGTGAGTCCCCCAGACCTTGCTGGTCTGCAACATTGTCCTTCTTCCATTTCCACGAGACTTGCCGTTGCCAAGGCTTGTTGGGTCCAATCCAGTCGCTGACACCCCTGCAATCGACAGACATCATGGGACAGCTCGAATCCAGCTCCTGGTTGTCGTCGACGCCTCCTGGACCTCGTGGCTGAAGAGTCAAGACGACTGTCAACCTACCTGAAGCACTCGACATCGGTGGGCATCTGCTCATCGCCTTCCTGGTCACTGGCTAGTGACCCAGACTCTGTCCCCTCTGCTTTCAGGTTCTTCAGATCTTCGATCCACCTTTGGATCCACCCGAACACTTTCGACTTGGTCGCCAGCAGCACTTTGCAGCAGATCGCCATAGAAAGCGACTACAAAACCCGACCCCGAAAGACACCTATGCACCCGGCTCCCTGGGTGAGGTAACTCGAGTACTCCGGTGCTCCCGTGGGTATTGACACTAGAACAGCCTAGTTCTCAAAGGGTTTGCTCCAAGTCCTCCTCTAAGTGTCCCTTTTCTTTTAAATTCTAATCGCGACTTTCCCCATAGAAGTTAACGGTGGTTCGCGGCTGTGTTCATACACTGCACGCGTCCCCCGTGGGTCCCCTGTGTCACTGCCTTGGGTGGTTCCTTGTGGTCCAAGCACTTCTACAGGCTCTAGGCCTTGTGTCTAGCTCAGTCGTGGTTCTTATACCACTTTATTGGTATATGGTTTGGTACGCCCCTGGGGCTCAAACGTGTATTTGTGCTATTACTGTAGATAACTAACTTATAATTTATGTATTTCGAAATCTAGCCTCATAAAGAGACTAGAGGGGTGTGTTTAGTAATAAATACATATATTTTGAATATATACCTGGAGTGGTCCTCTTTCATTTGGTCACTCAAGAGATTATAGACTGGTAAAACAAGCTGCTTTACATTCCTTCAAAACTTAGCCTGAAGGCTGCTCTCCATAGCTACCACTAGGATAGCTTTCAATAAAGGTTGTCTTTAACCTATCTCCAATAAGGGGTTGTTTGGACTGGTGCAAGGTGCCCACTATAATTAGTGGACAGCATATGCCAGGCCAACTTCTCACATTGGTGTGCAGCGTGTGGGATTCCAGCTTGCTATTGTTTTACCAGATAATCTCAATTGAATTGATCAACTGAAAACCACTAAGGGTACCTAAGGTACATATAAATCAAGCTTAGTAATACAGTAAGTTCTACTGAACTTAGAGTTGTGTGTTAAGGGACAGCACACCCTTTCTACAACTCAAGAGAGTTTAGTAGGCCACACTAGAGTAGGTAGTGCATACACCACACCTCACTAGTAATGTCTTCAAAGCCAGGACCCAGTGAGTCCTTGCCAGAAGCCAGTGGGCTTCTTCCCTCCAAGTATGATAAACTCCCATTCTTGGAATTGAGAGCATTATGCACTACTAGGAAGTTGAAGACAGGCAAAAGTGCTAGCACCCAACACCTCAGGGAGGTGTTACTAGCTGATGATCTCAGCAGGCCCCTAGGGTCTGAAGGGGTAGGCAAAGAGGGTGAGGCAGAAGATGAGGAAGGGGCCAGGGGTGAAGAAACCCAGGCCCCCCTCTGAAACTGGCCAGGAAGGTGAAAATGACCTTGTCCTGGAAAACCCAATTCCTCCTGTGGAGGAGGAGGGGGAGGATCAGACTGACCTCCCCTTTGTCCCCCAGGAAGAGTTCTGAGTGTGCCCAGAAGGTCTAGGTCTCCTTCTCAGGAGTCTAACCACTCTGACATCTCAATAGGGACCTCTGTCTCCTCTCATAGGAGGGAATCCTCTCATGAGAGGAGAAAGAGACTGATTCAGTATGAGCAAGCCCAGCTTGAACTCAGAAAACAGCAATTGGCTATAGACAGGGAGTCCCTAGATCTCTATAGAGAGAGACAAAAGTTGGGACTAGAGTCCCATGGTGGCAGCACTTTCCCCAAAGATAGGGAAAGGTCTTATGACCATAGAAACCTGAGCAAGATTGTCCCTCCCTACCAGAGTGGGGATGACATCCACAAATGGATAACTGCTCTAGAGAGGGCCTGTAAAGTACAGAGGGTCCCTCAGGAGCAGTGGGCAGGAATCTTGTGGCTCTCCTTTGCAGACAAAGGTAGAGATAAGCTCCTCACTGTTAGAGAGGAGGATGCTGACAATTACAAAGTCTTGAAGAGTGCTCTGATAGATGGGTTTGGCCTAACCACTGAACAGTATAGGTTGAAGTTCAGAGACACCCAAAAGGCTCAGACTCAAGACTGGGTTGATTTTGTAGATTGTGCTACTAAGGCTCTGGAAGGTTGGATACATGGCAACAAGGTGCATGACTTTTTAGGATTGTACAATTTGATTATGAGGAGCAGATCCTTAATAATTGTCAAAACTAGCTTTTACACCAGTACCTGGTGGACTCTGATCTGACCTCTCCCCAAGAATTGGGAAAGAAGGCAGACAAATGGGTCAGAACCAGAGTAAAGACTAAGAATCAGGGTGGTGACCAGAAGAAAGATTCCACCAAGTCCCAAGAGAAAGGTGGGGATAAATCTAAGGATAAATCCACTACAGGGCCCCAAAAGTCCTCTTCTGGGTGTGGGTCCCAAACTCCTTCCTCTCCTGAAAAGAAACCATATTGCCATGTCTGTAAAAAGCCTGGACACTGGAAAACTGATCCCAGTTGCCCCAGGGTTGGCAATAAAGAAAATGTTCCTCCAACAACTACTACCACCCCTCCTGGTACTACCAGTAGTAATCCTCCAGTTGGGAGTAGTGTACCCAAAAAGTTAGGTGCTTTTGCAAGAGGAACAGAGGTGGGCCCTAGTTTAGACAGGACCCCTCAACAGACTCCTCTGACTCTGATGGTGGTGTAGGATTTGCCACCTTTACCATGGGTCCCAATGCATTGGGCAGGTACAGACTGGAGCCAATAATTAATGCTCAGAAAGCTGTGGCATTTAGGGACACAGGGGCTAGTGTCACCATGGTGGCAGGGAAACTAGTCCCCTCACCAGCTTTTACCTGAGTTTAAATACCAGGTAACCAACATTGATGGTGTCAGAACAGATCACCCCATGGCCATGGTCAATCTCAGCTGGGAAGGGGTCACAGGCCCAAAAAGAGTGGCAGTGTCCCCAACCTTGCCTGTAGATTGCCTGATGGGCAATGATCTGGAAATTTCAGCCTGGGATGAAGTTGAACACCAAACCCATCTGAGAATGCTGGGCGTCCCTGTAAGGGTTAGTGGGGCTGTGATGGCCACAGCCCAAGCCCAGGGAAACTTTGGAGAGATGGAGCCTGGAAGAATGGCCCACTCTCCCCCAAAAGAGAGCACAAGGGTTGAAGAAAAGTCTTCTTCCCTCCAGACAGTAGGTAAGGGTCAGCCTCCTCAGGGAACTGACCCTACCCCTAGTGAAGGAACTGCCCCAGAGGTAGTCAGGCCTGGCCTGGCCCCACCCCTGATGGCAGAGGACCCTTCCAAGGTGGTACCCAGTCTGGAGCAGGTAACCTACCCCTCTCTACCCTGCCTCAGTCAGCCCAGGGCTGCAGAGGTCAGGGAGGTCAGTGGACCCCCCAGGGCCCCCTGTCCAGAGGAACTCCCCATCAGCAGATTAGGGGCACCCAGGCTAGTAGCCCTGGCCAGGTGAAAATTCCTCAACACACTGAGGGATCCCCCATACCTTTGTGTAGGGACCTCCCCAGAAGGACTCTGTTAGGCAAGGGCAAACCTGGGACCAAAAGGTTCCAAACCTGCCATGTCCCTCCAGTGGCCCATCCAAAGGGACCCAACCCCCAGCTGTAGGCAGCCAAAGGTTGACCCTTAGAGCACAGTGCAACTCAGTCATGGAAAGACAGGCATACATGGTGACCAGTGATCTGAGGAAGCTGAGACCAACCTTCCTAGGGCCTCACTTCCCTTCTCAGACACCTCACCAGCCTTGTACTTTACCAAAGCACACCACAGGTAGTAATTCCCCATGGTGGAGACCCTCTCATACCCTTAGGGTGAGGGATTGCTTAGTGGACCATAAGATAGGGGGCAACCATGCTAGTGCAGGTGCTTCCTTATATGGCCACTTAGTCAATAAAGGCTCAACTGGCCAAGGTTAGCCTTATCTCCTTTCGTTTCGGGGTTATGTAGGAAGGTGGAATCTGACTATATGGTTGCCCCCACTTTTTTCCTGGTGTTTTGCTGGTTTATGACTTAGTTGGACTGGGATCCTGCTATTCAGGGCCCCAGTCTATCTGCTTCCTCTATAAAATGGTTTCCATGTGCCTCAGGCACATCTCTGATTGGAATCTGGAGTGCCCTTATAAGTCCCTAGTATATGGTATACTATGTACCCAGGGCATAGGTACCTCAGAGGCCTACCAGGGGCTGCAGCATGTATTGTGCCACCCCTGGAAGGCCATCCAAACTGACACCACAGGTCTGCTACTGCAGCCTGGGTAAGGTGGTGCATGCACCCCTTACTGTGATATAGGCTACCTATATCACGATATACATACACACATATAAACCTATAAGTCACTCCTATGGCAGGCCTTATCAATCCTGAAGGCAGAGTGCGTGGTTCCTATGTGAGAGGGTGCCCCTGCATGAGCAGGGCCCCTCTGCAGCGTTCGGAGACCCTTCTCTGATGCTGTTTGTAGTGCAGCCTGACCATATACTCTTAAGCGCATTATAACCTCGCGTTAAATGCTAACTTTGGGATGGCTGCACGGAAACATGTCGTGTTTGGTGTCAAACATCTTGGAATACTACCCCCCGCCAGTTCTGGCGGCGGGGGTAGCATTACACCCTTCTAGAGGGAAAGACGTGTACACACCGGTATGCCCGGTACTGACTTTCCAGAGCCCTGGCATCACAAAATGGATGCCGCTGCCACAGACACGAGTCTGGCCTCCTGCTGCTGACCGAAACTCCGGCAGAGGAGGCCTGGACAATAGGTTTCCTGTCCTAGGGAGGTGTGACCACCTCCCCAGACAGGATAGTGTGTATTGGGGCTGGGCGGGAGCACTCTCTGGTGCTTTGAAGTCCTGCACTGGGGGCACATTTGGTGTCCCTGTGCATACCCCAGTTCAAACCGGCTCAGGGGCTTCCAGCCCCTGCTCTGGCGCGAAACTGGACAAAGGGAAAGGGGTGTAACCACCCCTCTGCCCTGGCCCTCCCATAGGTGGGGCCACAGAGTATGTCCAACCCCTACCTTAGTATAAGTAGGGGAACCCAGTCCTTAGGACTTTAGATTAACCTGGACGAAACTCTGACACAGAATCCTGGACCTTCGACGCTCTACTTCAAGATTAGAGGACTGAAGAATCTCCCTTGGGGTCAAGGAGTGACTCCCTGCTTGGCAGGCACCAAAGAAGCAATTGTCCGGTCTGCATCGCTGAAGCTCCCGTCAGATGCCGAAGTCTTTGCATCACCAGAGGTAGATTTCCAGACTTTCCCGAGGCTTCCCTGAGTCCCCAGCAAAGCTGAGGCCCGTAGCTGTCGTGGGTAACGTGGAACCGTGACCCCTGGACACCGAATGCATTTGCAAGTGCATCCTCTTCTGGGTCTCCCACGAAGTCGTGCTTTGGGCTCCGAGTAGCCCCAGCCTCCAGCACCAACTGCACCGAAGATCACTGGCCTCCACTCCACGAGTGTCCTGTGAGCCAGCTCCACGTGCATCGTCTTGAGGCTCCTTCGCGGTCACTAGTCCGTTGGCTAGTAGGCCCTCCCAAAGGCCAATCTTTTTCTGCTTGGGCTCCCTGGTTGCTCCAGGTGTGCCCTGACTTATCCTCACTGGGTGAGTCCCCCAGACCTTTCTGGTCTGCAACATCATCCTTCTTCCATTTCCACGAGACTTGCCGTTGCCAAGGCTTGTTGCGTCCAATCCGGTCGCCGACACCCCTGCAATCGACAGACGTCGTGGGACAGCTCGAATCCAGCTCCTGGTTGTCGTCGACGCCTCCTGGACCTCGTGGCTGAAGAGTCAAGATGACTGTCAACCTAACTGAAGCACTCGACATCGGTGGGCATCTGCTCATCACCTTCCTGGTCACTGGCTAGTGACCCAGACTCTGTCCCCTCTGCTTTCAGGTTCTTCAGATCTTCGATCCACCTTTGGATCCACCCGAACACTTTCGACTTGGTCCCAGCAGCACTTTGCAGCAGATCGCCATAGAAAGCGACGACAAAATCCGACCCCGAAAGACACCTATGCACCCGGCTCCCCTGGGTGAGGTAACTCGAGTACTCCGGTGCTCCCGTGGGTATTGACACTAGAACAGCCTAGTTCTCAAAGGGTTTGCTCCAAGTCCTCCTCTAAGTGTCCCTTTTCTTTTAAATTCTAATCGCGACTTTCCCCATAGAAGTTAACGGTGGTTCGCGACTGTGTTCATACACTGCACGCGTCCCCCATGGGTCCCGAGTGTCACTGCCTTGGGTGGTTCCTTGTGGTCCAAGCACTTCTACAGGCTCTAGGCCTTGTGTCTAGCTCAGTCGTGGTTCTTAAACCACTTTATTGGTATATGGTTTGGTACGCCCCTGGGGCTCAAACGTGTATTTGTGCTATTACTGTAGATAACTAACTTATAATTTATGTACTTCGAACTCTAGCCTCATAAAGAGACTAGAGGGGTGTGTTTAGTAATAAATACATATATTTTGAATATATACCTGGTGTGGTCCTCTTTCATTTGGTCACTCAAGAGATTATAGACTGGTAAAACAAGCTGCTTTACATTCCTTCAAGACTTAGCCTGAAGGCTGCTCTCCATAGCTACCACTAGGATAGCTTTCAATAAGGTTGTCTTTAACCTATCTCCAATAAGGGGTTGTTTGGACTGGTGCAAGGTGCCCACTATAATTAGTGGACAGCATATGCCAGGCCAACTTCTCACATAGAGCAGCTTCCAGAAGCTAATTTCGGTCATTTGAAACATCTTTGTTTACACAAAAAGAAAACTTTGTCTCAGCCCTTCATGGATCTAGTGACTTTATTCTGGAATTATCTTCTTTGGGATATTAGGGTCTACTAGCTCTTAGTCAAGTAAATATTCAAAATATAATTTTATATTCCATTTGATATGTCCTGTGGTGCTGCCAAGAGAGGCCACCTGCTTTTAAATATGCTTTTTATCTTTTAGAAAACGTTCTTGCAGACACTTGCTGAGCAGTTTACTTGCTGGCTCGAGCTCTAATCATTATCGTGGCACGTCACTTGTAGGCCATAAAAATATCCTTAATGCTGCATCCATGCTAGTTTTGGTGCAGCGCCGCAAGAAACAGTAGAAGACAATAGCTTAGCAGTTTACTTTATGTTATTGTAAAACCTCCAATTGTAGTGCCCCTTGTGTTTCTCGCCCAAGAGATCAATGAAACAAGACTGAAATAAATTCACACCGGTCAAGATTCAAACATTGGACCTGGAAAACTGCTGTCTGCTGCTTTTCTACTGAGCAATCTCGGTTTTCTGAACATGGCACTTAATATACAAAACCGTTTTCTCCATTCAAATCACCATTCTGACTGAAGAGGATAGGGAACTCAACAAACTGGTGATATTATAACCAAGAATGCTGTTGTTAATCCGTGAGGCAACATTTAGTTGCAGCCGCCCTGTTTGAAGATCTATGCAGGCACATTCAAGACGTTTTAGTGACATTCAGCCCAGATTGTTGCATGAGGAACATCTTCATAACTTCTTTGTCAATTTCAGTAAGGCAGTTGCCTTCTGAGCTTCAGAGTAGATGTGAAGAATGGTCTGCTCCAAGCCTTTGTAGATTGATTGCCATAATCTCCACTTCTCCAGAACCCGAATGTAAAGAAAACATTTCAAGACCTCCACAAGAGCTTAGGGAAGTTGAAAGACAGACAGATATGGCTACATATTGATGATTCCATTCGATTTGCAGCCAAGAAATCCCATTCAGCATTGAAAAGCTCAACAATCTCAATGAACTGGGAATTATCAAGCCAGAAGTAGGGCCCACTTCCTGGATCTCCTTAATTATCTCCAGATCCAAAATACAGTCTTGGGACAAAATTCAAACCTGTGCTGACATGTGCCAGCCAAACAAAGGCACAGTAGTGTAACAAAACTTGAGGCCCCCCCCCCCTGCAAATTAAATGCAGGGGGCTCCTCCATGCTCCGGACCCAGTCCAGAGCTCTCAGGCCAGGGACCTGCCAGTGCTGAAGGGGGCCCCATGAGCTGGGGCCCCCCAACACCGCAGGGGCTGCGGGGGCTTTTGTTACACCACTCCAAAAGCAGAGGGCACCCTGCCCAATGAATTCAAGATATGATTCAAATATCAAATGGTGCTCAGTCCATCTCTAACCTTGACTTGAGGAGAGGCTATCACCACCTTGAGCTAGAGCAGCCACCAAGTATATCACTATCACAACATGAGCTACACACATAGTACTCTTCAAATACACAAGTCTTTGTTTAGGGAGTCAAGTACACATGACTGGATCTACTATGAGGTGGCATAGTGGGCAAAAAACGATGGGTTGGAATGCTATTCGGAGTGTTTGCCAGTGGTTAAAATATTTGAACAATTTGGAAGCCTTCCTCTCATCACTTTTTGTGTGTTTGATGTAACACCCTAAGTGGCCAAGGGTATGCTCAGACGTAGGTTCTATGCTCACTGTGCCATTGTAACTAAGCTGCACCTGACTAAAAAGGACTAACCAGGCTGAAACCAGTCTTGGGTTGCTTGTGCTCTAGTTCTGAGAGGATTGGGCTTGGCAATTTCGGCTGGACTGTTCCTAGTGGAGAAGAATCAATATTGATTTGCATATGGCTGGGTCTAATCTGAGGAGGCATAGTGGGCAAAAAAAGGATGGGCTGGAATGTAATCCGAGTGATTTCCAGTGGTTATACTATTAGTAAGCATTTCTATTAACATATTATGTGTGTATGGTATTCGTTTTGGTGTATTCTCTACAGAAAATGTTTTTTCAGGAATATATTAAAAAAATAACCAGAAGTATCCTCAACTTCCCAAACTAAAATGAGAGCATGTGGGAAGCTGGAAAAAGAATATGGGAAGATAAAACAAGAATGTGATGAGCCCTTAGCGAAAGATTGTGGGGCACTCAAATATGTGACATTCATTTAAAAAAAGACAACCATGATTTTTGTAGGACTTCCCTCCAGTTCTAAGGGCACTCATTTCTCCTGGAATGGCATGTAAACAGATTCCGATATGGAAGGAGCACTCATCTCAACCACCATTTCTGCTGTCCAGTTACTGTGGGACTGGCCAGCTTCTGTGTAAGGTAGATCAAGGACTTTGCCTCAAGTATTTGTTCAGTGAGAAATTTCATGAAGAGACAGCTATTTCACTGGTAATATTCGTGCCAAAATGTATTTCAGATGATCAACATACAACAACAAGGTGATGGATAGAATGCTTGAATTAATCTCAGCCACTAGCAATCGCTCAGGGCTTCATTCTGAACCAAAGATTTTCGGCCCCTATGCTTCTTCAGTTTCGACTCAGCCATATGCAAATCAGTCTCGACCCTGCTTCATTTTGGAACAGTCCAGCTCGAACTGCCAAACAAGGTCCTCCCTGAACCGGAATGTAAGCAACCTAGGACAGGTTTCACCCTGTTAAGGGTTCATCTGCTAGAAATAAGCACAAATGAGTCATAAACCACATGGGAAAAGTAGATGTGCCTAAGAAAGTAGAATAAAAAATGTAAATGAGACTTAGATGTACCATGTTTATATTTTATGTATTACATATTACCCTGGGATCCTTGTTTCCATAAAGTAGCCAGCTAAGGAAGGCATGCAAGTGTCACAGTGTTTTTAAAAGCTTGGAGAGGGGAGTGTAAGAACTTTAGAATGATTGTGTCAGGGTGCAATGCCCTTTGCAGCTGAGGCCCCCTTTAAAATACAGTTTACCCATTTTCCAGTTAGAAAACTGTCTAGAACAAAAGATTATAGCAGACCACCTGCTGGAATAATTCTTCTCTGCCTCAAGAAGGACTGAGGGAAAGAGTCTCTTGCATTACCTTTAATGTCCGGAATGGAAAAGTTACTTTGGGTACTAGGCAAACTAGTCTTTTGATAAAAGAGTCAAGAACCTGACGGGAAGAAACTTACTTGCTCTGGAACTTATACTGTCAAAGTGTAGAACATTCTTAGGACAGAGACAGCTGCATCTACCTGGAACAAAACCAGCAAGACCAGTGGTACAGGAGTTTTATCTGTAGACCTACTTTAACCCATTGCCTCGTGTCTTTGAAGATGTTCCTGAATGTTTATGGACTCATAGAGCACTAACAAAGATGTTACACATTTTTGATAAAACAAGGGACATTTTCCCCCCTAGAAGATACAAGTGGCAAGGTGCCAAGAGTGCACAATGTAGTTACAATTTCCTTGTTTGTTGTACTACGAGCTTTTTGCTACCAAATCTGATGGTTTTGTAAGGAAGAGGTATTTTAACTTGTGGAGCCCTTTTCAGTTGCAGCCATGCCCAGCTGGCAAATTCTCCCCTCCAGAAAAATGTCAGAGTCTTAAAGTAAACTGCGAGAATAGGTAAAAGTATTCTAGAGGAAGGTGCAATCATAATGTCTACAATGTATTAGTTTGCTGTCATGACTGAGGCTTCAAAGAACCATGAAAATAATACCAGAATCTTATGGATCCCTGTTTGGCCGAAGCTCTTCACCTTGCCATACTGAGGACTTTTGACTGCCAAAGAAGTTAAAAAGCCTGGAGGTAAAAGGCTCAAAATTGCCAAACCTTGCTGTATTGTGGGTACGCATCAAAGGGTGCCTATGACCTAGTTGTTCCTAAATCATAGGTGAGGTAAGTCAACAGACATGATTAGGCATCCATCTTTTGTCAGTTGGCCACTGAAGTCAACCACATTGCATTGATTTGCTTTATCTTTCTGTTTCCTAATATTTTAAACTGAAAGTTTTGATAATCTTGTAACTCCTGATCCCTATATCCAATTTGACATGTTTTGAATCATTTTAATCAGTAAGTTCTATTCATTTTAATCACATTGGTTTTCAAATTTTAAACTATTTATTGTAATTTTGTTATTGGTGTTCATGAACTACATACAATTATCAATGTGGCGGGCCTTGCTGCTTGTGCCAATATACCAAGGGCAAGCTGAGAATTTCTCAAAGAAACGTGTTTACTTTTTAGCAAGCAGATTGTTTTGGCTTTGTTGGAGCCAGTATAAAGCTCATTTCAAGACTGGCACCTCCATTCCTAAACATTTGATAACTTAGTTTCTGCCAGAGGAGATGTCAGTGGAACAGACATGACTTATGATTTAGAAGGAATAAGTGAGTAAAAAGAAACTGAGATGACTTAATGCCCTGTTTCTTACAAAGGAAGAATATCATGTCAATGCTGCAGTACAATAGTCACAAGGTAGCTTGCACTCTTGCCTCCCCAAGCGTGTGTTCTGGAGATCATCTTTCCTGCACTGCAAACTAAGCTACTTTACTCACTTTGTTCATGGCAGGTCCCTTAATCCCATTGGTTTTTGACTAACCCAGATCCGCCAACCACCCTTATGGGGCTCATCTGATTCTTTCAGATTTTGACCTCAGGTAAGAGAACTCCGGCCACCAGACTTAAGGCAAGCAAATAATATAAGTACATCTGGTACACTGGCACAATCCAGATCTAAATCAAATGTGGTGCTTCTGAGGAGTCCACTGCCCCATTTACCTGACAGCCTCTCAAAACTAGATATAGTAGGCTGCATGCCTCCCATGTGCACATATTATACCTATTTCAAGCACATTTTAGTATTTATACAGCACCGGTGATGCATTCAAGGACCCACCTGCCTGCAGAGATGTTACCCTAATTATGTTCTGACCCTCAGAACCAGTTGCCTAAGTTAAAAATGCATAGACATACCAGAGGACGACCACATTCTCTTCATTCATTGCTTCCAGAGAGAACATTGTGAACTCCATCGGCAAATATGTCAGTTTCCTCGCTTTCTTGTATTGATCCACAGGAACTTTTGCCAACAAGGCCATCATAAATATCACTAGACCTCCATGAAAAACCTTGTGTTTTCCATACATTTTCCATAGGGGTCCATACTGGGGGCAGCCAAAAGTGAGTGTTAAAAAATTACTCATCAGTTTACAAAGACCATGCAAAGCACATACATACCAGGGTATATGGGATCAGGCAATACAAAAGCTAGAAGCAGACACATACTGAGGGTTGAGTTGTGATTATATGTGAATTGGGATGTGCCTTGCAATGCAGCATTGTGATTGGTCTGATCTATGTTGTTCGGTGCTCAGACAGGCAGTGGGAGCCTGTGCATGTTCCCCACCAGGCTGTGTATTACAGCCCGGTGGGGAACATGCAAAGTGCGCATGACTGTTTGGCCGACCCAAGACGGCCGGCCAAACCGTCATGCGCACTTAGAGTGTGCCCACCACTACTCCCCCTGTAACCCCAGTCCCGCCCTAATCTAGCCCCGTAGCGCAAAACAAAATGATAATAGCAAGGTTATTATCATTTTATTTTTCCTGCTCCGAGAGCAGTGGGACGATGTTCCTTCGCCTTAGCGGAGAAGCCGCCCCTGGTGCGGAGTAGGAAGGGAGGTCCAGAACAGAGGAGTACACGGAAGGATTCAACCAAAGTATGGACTTGCTCCTAGTAAGCCTTAAATTATCTGCTGTCTGAAGCTTTTGTGGCAAATGAACAATTTTTACAGGACAGCTGCCCTGAAAACAAATACAAACGAACTTAAAGTAAATGTAAAGTTAAAGATGAAACCAGCGAAAAACATGAGTCTGCGAATATGATCAATCCTCTTCCCACCCTTCTATATATGTGTGTGTTTTGTACTCCTGGGAAACTAGCCTATGTGTATGTCATACTACATAATACAACCGGATGTCTGGCCTACTTGATCGTGCAGTTGCTTATTCAGTTACACCCACACCTTGCAGCTTCTCTTGCAGGATAAAGTGGCAAATCTCTGGGAAGTGGTGAGGACAAAATCAAGCTTTGTTGCTGCCATTTACTGTCAAATCACATGCCCCTTCATATGTCTTTTTTCACCTTGCCACCTTTTTTGATCCGACGGACTTTCCACAACTCCACTCCATGTGCATAGGCATATCACTGACAAACTGAAACATATCCTTTCTGACATCTGCATTGAATTAATGAGATCGGCAGTTTGCAGTTCATAATATGGATGCAGTATAAACAGTATGCGCATATCAACTTTCCTATCAATACAATTTCTCTTATTCTTCTTGTCAGGTATGAAGAATATGAGTAACAGTGACCAGTGCTGTTAGTATAAGGCAAAGGCAAAATAAGTCTCTGTTTCTATTATGTGAATGTGTCAGTGAAGATGAGTTGAATATGAATATCAGTTGCTACAACGGCAAGCTATGCTTTACTTCATGGTTTTTATCGCAATAGCCTTTATATCGCATAGTAATTAGTAATGTATCCCAATGTAAATTGATAGTACATATCAAGTCATTACACAAAATTAAGGGCTACATGTATCAAAATTGTGAATTGTGAATACCTAATTGCGAATTCCTGAGAATCGCAATTAGGTAATCGCAATTTACAATGTATGAAACTCAAAGAGTTTCAGATAGCGATTCCTAGGGGTTTGCAAATCGGTTTACCTCATTAATATTAATGAGGTAGATCGCAATTTGCAACTCCCTAGGAATCGCAAAAATCACAGGGTTGGTGGCCTGCTGAGGTCAGCAGACCACCATGTCTGTGATTGCTTTTAAATAAAGCCATCTTTTTTTTGTAAAGCAGCCCGTTTTCCTTAAAGGAAAACGAGATGCTTTACAAAAAGTAAAATGAAAAGTTTTCTTTTCATTTTTTAAGAGTAGGCAGTGGTCCGTGGGACCACTGCCTGCTCTTAAAAAACGCAAATTTGCGAATGGGTTACCACCCACTTAAAGTAGGTGGTAAAATGCGAATGTTTTGCGACCGCATTTTGGTCACAAAACATTCCTACATACCGATGCGATTCAGTATTAGGAAGGGACACGCTAAACACGCCCCTTCCTAAAAGGGAATAGCAAACCCATTTTGCGATTCGGTAACAGCTTACCAAATCGCAAAATAGGGTTTGCTGCATCTGAAAAGCATTTTTTGTGTTTGCAAACGGGCCGATTCTGCGAAGGCAAAAATGCTTGATGCATGTACCCCTAAATGTTTAACTTAACATGTTACAAAAAGTATGTATCAGCTTGTTTTTACTACAACATTTAAAATATTGTAAAGTACTACACTTGTATTTGAAATTTAAAAGAAATCCCTCTCCACTCCTAACCGCCATCCATCGCTTAACCCTAAAAAGCCCTCACCACCCCTAAACTCCACCTATCCCTAAACCCTAAAAATTACTCACTACCCTTAAGCTCCACCCATCCATGAACCCTCTCAACATGACTCATCCTTGAACCCTAATACTCCTCTCACCCTTAAATACCACCCACTCCCTGAAAGATTTTCTCCACCCTTACCCCTACCCATCTCTTAACCATAAAAAAAACCTTTCCACCCCAAAACATTACAGAACCTTAAAGCATTTCTCCACCCCAAATGCCACCCATCCTTTCACCTTAAAAACACATCTCACCCCTAAACACCACCCACCCCTGAATAGTTAACTTTTCCCAGCTACACTTGTTTTAGAGTTAGAAGTTGGCTCCCTCCTTAATTAAACATATTCTTTCTATGCCATTCATTATATATATAATGAATGTACATAGGAGAACCTAGTGGGAAAATAACATGGTGCCTTTAGCTTCCTTAAGTGTAACCTGTGCCGAGTCTTTGTGGGCCCCACTCCTTAGCTCCAAAGGCCACAGCCTTGTCCAGCTGCTTCTCCACTCTCTCTCTCTTGCTTGCTCTCTCTCTCTCTCTCTCTTTGTTTATACGTTCTTGTCACCGCTTTCTTGTTTTTGGTCGTCACTGTTGCACCGCACCTCATGCCACCAAAGGGACATTCTCCTGAGCTGCCTGCAAGTTCTCATGCCCTCTCCCACACCAACAGTTCACCACTCCCACACCAGCACCACCCAACACTTGACTCTCTCACACAATTTTGACCATCAACTGGACCCTAAATACCTTGCATCAAGACTCCCCGCCTCATCTAAAGAAACACCACACAGCCTGACACCACCATGATTCATACCACCTCCACCATGCAGTTCATCCACTCTGGGGCTCCTTCGGATACTTGCACCACCACGCTTTCACCAAAGGAAATCTACCCATCAGCACAGCATTCAATCCATTCCTAAACTCCTGCATCACTTCTGTCACCTTCCCAGACATTTGGAGACATGCCACAGTTCTCCCCCTGCTTGAAAAGCCTTTGTGGACCCTTCACCGCTTGCCAACTACAGACCCATCTTCCTACTTACATACCCAGCCAAATTCCTATGGAAGCTCATCAATAAGCACCTCCCCAACCATCTCAACCACCACCAATGCCTCTTTGTCACACAGTACGGATTCAGATCCAACCATAGCATGGAAACAGCCCTCATAGTGCTACAGATGACATCTGCTTGATCATGGACAGAGGAGACACGGCATCCCTCATCTTCCTGGCCCTATTCGTTGTATTTGAAATGGTATACCACTCCATCCTCATCCAATGCCTCAAATGAGATTGTAATCCAAGGACCGAACCTCAACTGGATCTGCTCCTTCCTCACAGGAAGGACTCAGTCAGTCAGCCTAGCCCCATACTCCTTGTATGCCCACAACTTCATCTGTGGTGCACCACAAGGATTCTCCATCTGCTCAACCCTCTTTAATGCATACATGATCTCACTCACCAGCATTATCTGCATCCTCGACATTGACGTCCTCCCCTTCGCGGATGACAGCCAGCTCATACACTCCCTCTCAACAAGTCTTCCAACACATGGAACAAGTGCATCGCCTGCATGACCGAAGTCCTTAATACGAACACCGACAAGACAGAGGTTGCGATTATCAGGAAGAGCCTATCTCTGTGGGCCTCCAACTGGGTGCTGACTGAGCTAAGACCACACCTGCCCGCACCTCCCACACCAAGAACCTCAGGATCATTGTCGACAGAATCCTCAAAATGCGGCCCAAGTCAACATTGTGTCAGCCTCATGCTTCCACACCCTGATGGTGCTGAGGAAAGTCTTCAAATGGCTCCCAACCAGCACCCGCAAAACCATCACTCAAGCCCTCATCACTAGCAAATTGTACTACGGGAATATGCCCTACCGAGGGAGTGGAAAAACAACTCATCAGACAAGTACAAACCATTCAGAATGCAGCAGAAAGAATACACTTAATCTCTCACACCGCACACACATCACACCGCAGCTCAAGGAGCTCCACTGGCTCCCAGTACACAAACAAGAGCAGTTCAAATTCCTCACACACATCTTCAAAGCACTACACAACAATGATCCAGCCTACCTCAACATCTGTATCTCCTTTCACAAACTATCCAGACACATTTGCTCGGCCAGTCTCCTTCTTGCACACATCCCGTACATATCTAGGTCTAGAACAGGAATTCAGGCCTTTTCCTACATTGCTTCTAACTATTGGAATGACTTGCCACTACACATCAGATCCTGCTCTTCAATTCTTGAATTCCAATCCAAAAGAAGCTGAAGCCCTGGCTCTTAACATAGTTCCTTCTACCTCCCTAGGCAAGGCTAGACTCACGCTTGCCCAGCATCAGTATACCCCCAAGTGGCAGTGCCCTCTACAAATACACATAATCTAATCTAACTTAACATAGCATAACATAACATAATGTAATATAACGCGATGTAACGTAACATAACATAACATTACATAACATAACATATAAAATAACATAACACGATGCAGCACAACATACTGTGTATTTTTAGTAAATTGTTTATGGATGTAGCACACTTTACACTTGTTATAACTTACAGATTTGTTTCTTATGAAAGTTGATTATTCTTAACTGATGAACATGACTAGACTTTAGTGTACTTTCCTGAAAACACAGGGAATGACTCCAAAAGAAATTAGAAATTTGCAGGCACAGGTCTTCAGCCTCGCACGAGTACACATTTCGACTTTCAAGAATTTACATTAATGTACTGGGCCATATGATATACAGTGTCCCAGGACCACAATGGGTCTGTGTCCATTTACTGTGCCCCAGGGCACTGTGGTATTAGTGTCCCCTTCTATAATACATAGAGTGCTGGCACACATTTAGCACTTTTCCTCATTTGCAGGTGCACTGACAAAGAGGTAGTGCACAATCACTGTACCCACCCTCAGAGGGTTCTCTGAAAAGGGGGAGAATGGGCCCAACGAACCCTCCAGATATCCCCTTGCTGATGAGTGCAGTCACCAGTGCACCCACCTACAGGGGATATCTTAGCCCCCCTTCGAAATGTCTCTTCTCTGATAGACAAAGGGCTGCATACCCCCTGTAGTTAGTCTGGAGCCAGGGTAGGGGAGTCTAGAACCTTCTCTAACTTCAAAGCAGGCACCAGGTATACATATTGGACCTCAGACACTAACTCTTCAGTACACTTCTGGACCTGTGGAGACTCTGCCAGAAAACATTACTACTGTGCTGCTGAAAGGACTGCCTCTTCGCTGGACTGCTGCCCTGCTGGACTACTGCTTTGCTGGACTGCTACCTTGTAGGATTGCAGCCCTGCTGCCCTCCTGCATGAACCCAGAATTCCCAGAGTGCCTCCAAGGGCTAGTCTGCTGGCCTCCTGTTCAGACCCACAGGGACATAACAGACTCCCAACCACCTGAACCAGCACCCAGATCCAATTGGAATAAGCCTGTGACCCCCAAGTAGTGCCCCTCATGTCGTGAATCCTTGATGTGGCCTCAGTGGACCTGAATTGAAGTCTATGCGCTCTTTGGGACTGCAAACTGTCCAGTTGGTACCAAAACGTTGTCACTCTTACTGCCCACCAGCTCAATGTTCTTTCAACCCGACCCTTCATGCTACAGCATCGACCCCTTGTGGGGAGCACCACTATCAAACTCCAGCCTGACCATCTGTAGAGATAATAGGATCCTCGCACTATAAGGATGACCGTCTGCCACACCCGGCCTGCTCTTCACGCACAAATGACAACCGTCTGTGAAACTTTCATGCTCCTCATGGCCCCCAACCATGAACAGGATTCTTTGCGCCGGACTGAGAAGATACATTTTCAGCAGAACCTAACCGGGTCCGGGTATCCGACCCCAACTACATCACAGCTGATAACCGCGAGTGGTGCTTTGGGTTTTTTGGAGCTATTTTCACTTAAATGTTTTAAATTGCATATCTCCGGTTCTACTGATTTGATTTGTGTCATTTTGGTATTGATTTAGCTATTAAATGTTGTATATTTCAACATTGGTGTGGGATTTTTCTTGTGTTGTGTTCTCACTTTATTACAGTTTGAAGTGCTGCATAAATGCTTTACACATTACCTCTTAGATAAGCCTGAATGCTCTGTGCCAAGGTACCAGAGGGTTGAGCACAGGTTAATTTGGGGTTTGCTTCTGACTTCACCTTGACAAGGACGGTGGTTGCTGTTTGAGTAGGGTTTTACCCCCACTCAACCAGAAACCCCATTTCTTACAATCTGGACAAATCAAATTTCTAAATGTACCCCTGGAACAAATTGGTGAATTTCATTTTCTTGTGCACAAATATACAGGAGTAGTTTATCATTTGAAAATCAGTAGTGTATCTACATTTTCACTTATATTCTTTTTTCTTACTTCTTCACAGGAAAAAATCATATTTTGCATTGGGAAACACTTTCCTGTACCACCCAAAAAATTATGGAGTGAGACTAGATGTCTCTCTCCTACCTCTTGCAGGAAAGACATTTGTTTCCTTTCTTGACTAAACATTTTTCAGGTTGCGAAAGATTAGACATATTTTAAGGAATATCCACAAATATGTATGTTTGCAAATGTTCACATACTTACCTGCCCCCGTGAGTAAATTTTGTAATGTGAAAGTATTTATGTGTATCAATACTTCTACAAGTGTAAAGCCAACGTTTTAGGATCTAAAAATGGATTACGCTTCTAAATAAGGATTCTTTCATTAGTAAACCAAAAATGTGTACCTAAATACAGTTATGAATCGGAACCTCAGTGTACGATTGGGTCACCTCAATTAGCTGGTACCAGGTAACCCTTTCCAGAATTTCCAATATGGCCATCACAATGGGTTTACGTGCTATAAAATCAATCTTAAACAACGTTCAGACTAATCCATTGTTTTTGATTTATCACACTCCAGCCTAACTGATTTCCCAGTACATCACACTATTTCTCTAACACTGAAGTGCCCTACCAAATCGATCTCATGAAACTTTTCTGAACGATAAAGGTCAAGGAAATTAGGAACCTCTGTTGCATGTTTCCTGTGGACATTTTGTTTTATTCTCTACAGGCAGCTTGGGTTCCTGTTGTACAACCTACATCACATTTTAACACTTTAAGGGGCAGATGTACAAGGAGTTAACACCTGGGGCCTCTTTTCAGCAGGTTTTGGTGCTGGACAGTGCTGCAAGCAATGTTGATGCGCTGCCCTGCAAGAAAACTACAGGGCAGGAATGCGCACCATCAATAAGATAGTGCGCATTCCTGGGCCTCAGTCATGAAAAGTCTTGCAGCGCTGAGACAAGACAGCGTTGCAACACTTTTCACTACCCCCTTCTTGCGACACCATGGATGCGCTGTATTCACTGGACAGCACTCCATGACGCAATTAATGACAGATACGTCTGGAATCCTGATGTATCTGTCTGCGCTAAAGTCACACATTGCTGCAGTCGTGTCACAACCATGACGCAACTCCAGCAATGCATGGGGCCAGCCTATCCCTGTGGCACTGCGTCACCCTTACGCCTGCCATCAGACAGGCGTAAGGTACTGACACAGTGCCGTTCTTGAGGGGTGCCAGGGTGTCGGCGCAGTTGGAGAGCAATCGGTGGCGATTGCGCGCTGAGGTGTCATCGTCTGTAAGCTTTGGCGGAGTGGTGGTGCTGAGGGAATTGACGAGACGTTCTTCGGAGGCCTTGATCCAGCTGCGAGGGGGAGCGATGATGGCGGTGGTGTACGGTAGGCATGGTGAAGACATGATGTATACAATGATGGTCGGTCCAGGAGAGTCCAGTGGTGTGGCTGTAGTTGAAGTTCACGATGGCGGAGGAGACATTCTCAACCGTGTGTCCTGCTATGTGGCTTGCTGCGGTGACGAGCTGCTTGAGTCTGATGGTGGGGAGCTTGCCCAGGAGGGGGTGGTGTTCTGGTCACTGGGGTTGTCCAGGTGGAACTTGAGTTCACCGAGTAGGATGTCGTCGGTGGATGGGAGAGCCTGGGGTGCAATGAGGTCTACAATGGTATCGGAGAATGGGGGTCCAAGGCCTGGGGGGCCTGCAGATGAGGGTGCCGCAGAGGATGGGCTTGGGGTTGGTCCGGATCTGGAAGTTGAGGTGTTCCATGGTCACCGTTGGGTCATTAGAGTGCGTGGTCAGTCGGAGTGTGCTTCTGTAGGTGATGGCAATGCCTCCTCCTGGACGGTCGGGGTGGTCCTTGCGGGTGATTTAGTAGCCGTCAGTGACGGCGATGGCGATGTCGTGTCCGGAACAGAGGTTGGTCCTGGCAGGCGATGTGGCGTCCAGGGTTGATGGCGAGGAGGGTGCTGGCGTCCTAGCAGTGGAGTGTCCGAGAGGAAGGGTGCTTGGTGCTGAGTGCTGAGGGGCAGACGGACGCAGACAGGCTTGCCTTTGGCACGGGAGAGACATCCATTACAACGCGGGCATTACATCGTAATGCCTTTACAACGCAACCCCAACAACGCAGAAGCCTTTACATCGCATTCCATTACAACGCAATGTGAGGTCAGTAATGGGATATTTTTAAGTTTTAGTGTGGGTATGGGTTTCGGGTGTCGGAGATGAAATTTGGGGTGTATTATGGGGTAAAATTTGAATTTTGGGGTGTGTTTTGAGGTCAATTATGAAAATTGGGGTGTGCATTTGGGTCAAATATGATTTTTAGATGGGTTTTGGGGGCTCAAAGATGAATTTTAGGCTTCAGGGTTTGCTTTGGGGTGCAAGGGTTAGTTTTAGGGTTGCACGCACTGAAGTGGGAATAGTAATATTTACATCTCCGCTATCCAACACCTTCCCTACTGTTGCAATATGCCTAGTATTAGTATGCTTTGTATTGGAATGCAATGTAATGGTATGCGTTGTAACTTCATATATACCTTTGGCATACCAGTGGTACGCCTGCTGCGCATGGCCGCACAGCGGCCGCCATTGAGAAGTGCTGTGAGGGGACTGGACAGCTGGGAGGTGGGAAACGCTGGAAAGGACACTGGATGGGGCGTGGACGCGGGTGTGTGTGTGTGAGAGGGTGTTGTAAATATTTAAATGAGAGAAATCTTACCTCGAGGCCGGGTCCTGTGTCTTCGTTGCTCCTGCTCTCCTGAGTCTGCTTCCAGGAACAGGAAGTAGGCAGCCAGGCTCCCTCCCCTAAGCCAATCACAACGCTGCCATGCGGTGTTGGGATTGGTCATTGGCGCCGGGACAAGGCGTTCAGCCAGGGGCTGGAGGGGTGGGCATGTTCTCCATGCAGGCTGTAATGCAGCCTGCATTGCGAACAGGACAGTGCGCATGACTGCTTTCGGCGGCCTGAGTGGGCCGACCAAACAGACATTGTGCACTTGAGTGGGCGTGCCACTCCGCCCCTGCCCTGCTCCGTGAGTGGAGCAGCCCTAAGCAAAGGAAACATAGCACGATTACATCAAGAAGTTATCATCATGTGATGATTTTTCCTCTTCTTGCACTGCTTGAAAGCAGTGGGCGACGCTCTTCCGCTATAGCGGATGAGCCGCCACTGGGGGTGAGTCATCTACAGGTGCTAGGCCTGGGTGACTCGACCCCGGGCCTCCTCCGCTACGCATCCCACCTTCTCTTTACCTGGACATTGACACTGTGGCGCAATCCGCTGCACTCTCTCCAAATCTGTGACTCAGCCAGCAGGAGCCTCAGCCAGGTGGGATTTCACAAGCCTGGGTACAGCAGTCGCCGACAAGTCCGCTGGTGAACCTCCCGATGCAGTTGATGCAGCAGGGCCCCCTTAGGCATGAAGTTGCAGCGCTCCTGCCACACAAGTTCAGCGCAGCTCAGGGGCCTCACCCTCCACAGCGTCCGGCCAGCGCAACATCATCCGGCTTGTGATGCAGAGAGGCACCGCCCACCGTTGGTAATCTCCCCTGTGCACCCCAGTGTAGTGGTGGATCGTAGTATGCGATGCAGACCTCCCTACGTTGGTGCGCAGGATCGCCTCTACCATTCACAGCTCCAAGGGGCCAACGGCGGTCTTCTCACACAGGTCAGCAACGTGTCTCCATGCGACCTGCCAGACTTCACCACCAGGTACGGGCGATCGCCGTGCCTCAATGTCTACCGCCACGGCTCATCGACTCCACAGCTCCTCCGCATCCCACTCCAGGCTCCAGACGCAGGTCCAGCGAGGCATCCAGGCTCCAGACGCAGGTCCAGCGAGGCATCCAGGCTCCAGGCGCAGGTCCTGCGAGGCATCCAGGCTCCAGACGCAGGTCCAGCGAGGCATCCAGGCTCCAGACGCAGGTCCAGCGAGGCATCCAGGCTCCAGACACAGGTCCAGCAAGGCATCCAGGCTCCAGGCACAGGTCCTGCGAGGCATCCAGGCTCTCATCCTGGTCGTCCTGGATGTTGGGTGGCTTGAGGGGGTTGTTGATGTGTGCTGCACTTGACCCTGGCTGCTCCATTCTGCATTTCATTGTTTTTTTTGCCTATTTTCTAATGGAGGTCAACTGATAGGCTATTTTTTCCAATAGAGGCAAAAAAAAAATCACGTTGGGCTCACTAACGTGCATTTTTTTGCCGGTAATGGGCCTTTCGTTGGTTTTCACCCGCTAACGCCGGAATTCCTATCGCCATCACGCTAATGTTAGCGGCAGTTTTCGCCGCCGATCCCTGAAGCTATCGCCATGTAGCGACGGCTTGTAAATACGTTGCTGACATTGCGATAGTTTTCAGCGGTACATGGCTGTAAGAAAACTGCCGCTAACTAACGTTAGCGATAGTTTTCGCCAGTCCTTGTCCATATGGCCCTAAGAGTGATATGCACATGACAATGTAAAGTGTGAAGTTGTTGCCCAGAGTACATTATCCTTGAATGTATTATATGCTGTTAAATTGTCTAAGGACAGATGTCTTCATATTTACCTGAAGGGTTCATACAAGAAAGTGAATCCTTTAAAGTCTCTCAGTCTCATATAGAGTTGTTAAGTCATATTTCACTTATGTTATTTCGTGCTATAGAATTTCTAACCCTATATGGGACGGCATAGTACATTACCTAAAGCTCACAGAAAATAAACAGCATATCAAAGTATTAGATCCAGGCAACTTAAACAGGACAACTATTTTACAGTGCTGAAAAATCACAAATGTGTTCATGGAGAAAAAAACCAAATAGTTGCTCGCATCGCAATACATTGCCAGCGAATTAATATGTGTGTGTCAATTGGATGAGATGATGTAAAGTTTAAAGAGCATTCACTCCGTGTGAAAGATCAGAGAACATCAGGCTCAGAGATATGTAGCTTTTGCGAGTAGGAGCTGGGCGGAATAAAGATCAGACTATAATATATGGAATTCTGCAATCCCTATTTAAAAACGTGTCTCGAATTTCTTTATAATCGGCGTCTTGTGATGCACCCAGTCACCGATAATAAAGAAATTACATAAAAACTCAACTGTATTAACTTGTAATACCTTATTACACTTGAGTTCTGATGTCACAATGCCTGCTGCCAGAGCAAGCAGTGGAGGGGAAATTCAGCTTAGGTCACAGGGCATAGTTAAAGCAGCTGATTAACAAGAGAAAAACAAAATGTTGCTTTTCTTTCTTCTGTTCTTCTCTATTTATGTCAACATATTTATTTTTTGCACTCTTTGGGGTACTTATAGAAAATTTGAATCTTTTTGCATGTTTCTAATGCGCCTTTTACTAAATAACAAAATACCTCTATTATAAAACTGCTTCTTCTATCTTTTTGCAACAAATATCTACATATCTACTATGGCATCAGCAGACAGGACCGGGTGGGAAACTTAGTAGGAGGGTGGCCATCATATATAAAGAACAGTTTAGCAGTTCTACCACACCCATGAGATTAACCAATTGTGACGCTATGCAATTCAGAATAACACTCGCTCCCACATCCTCTTTCTCCGGAACTCTTGTCTACAGGCCCCCAGGGCCGCATATGACATTTCTAGAGGCTCTTCCCGATCTCCTTGCTAGCTTTATTGAAGGGAGAGGAGCATTCACAGCGCTTGGTGATTTTAACATCCACCTTGACGACACCAACAACTCATCCGCCAACAGACTCCTATCAGATCTTGAGGCCCTGCAACTTTCCTAATTTGTGGGCACCGCCACACATGAAAAAGGGCACATCCTTGACCCCATTTTCTCTAATGATCCCAGAATACAGGTGCTTACCCCGATCCAAGTCCCCTGGTCTGACCATTTTTACATCCCTTTTTTGTAAGCTACACCACTCATACAAACGCCTTTGGTGGGTAACACGAATCTAGGCAGGAAATGGCCCAGGGTCGTACCAGAAAGTTGGATCAACTGTTTAGAGTCCACTAACCCCTCTTCAACAGAAGACCCTAACGAGGCACATAAACGGTGGTCAGACTGGATTAATTATTCGGTAGACAAATGCTTTCAGAAACCCAGAATGACAGAAAAAAGCAACCCTAAAAGAGCTGCTTGGTTCAACATCCAGCTAGCCTCTGAAAAAAAGAACTTTAAGAAACTCAAAAGGAACTGGAGGAAAACCTATGCCCCAGACCTTAAGTTAGAATACAAAAGAGCGATCAGACAGTATCATGATGACGTTAAGCTAGCTCAGGCAAACTTTTATGAGTCGGCAATTAATATGGCCTCCTACTCCCCCAAAGAACTATTTAAAATTTGAAGTCGCTCACCATGATTGAACAAGGCTCTCACACGCTTCAATCCTCCAAGGAGAGATGCAATAAGCTAGCCACTTTCTTCAAAAACAAAGTGGAAAATATATTTAACTCGTTGCATACAAGCCCTACGGGTGGCCTCGAATTGAGGCAGAACACCTTTGACAGGAAAGGCCAACACTCTGGTTTAGACCAACCTGGCCCGCCTACACTTCCGGTATTAGGTACCTTCCCGGCATTGAGCAAAGAACACACGAGACTCCTTCTGAGTAATATGAATCTGGCTCTCCACTTGATCCCGCCCCCCTCACATCTTACTTCAGGGCAGGGATCCCATCCTCTCCACAATGGCAGACCTTCTCTCACTATCCCTGAGCACCGGGAAAGTTCCTAAGAAGTGGAAACATGCCATAGTGAAGCCACTGCTCAAGAAGCCTCAACTTGATCCCACGGTACTAGGGAATTTCAGCCCCGTCTCACTACTACCCATTCTGGGTAAAGTAGTGGAGAAATATGTCAATAGCATCATCTCACAGTTCCTTGAGGGGAATAACATCCTGCATCAGACGCAGATGGGTTTCCGCCCAGGACACAGCACAGAGTCGGCCCTCCTAGTGATAACTGAGAAGCTGAAAATGATACTGGACCATGGGGATCCGCAGCCATTCTGCTCCTGGATCTAAGTGTGGCTTTTGATAACGGGGATCATAATATCCTAATACATAGACTACGAGAGATTGCGATCCAGGACAAAGCCATCCAATGGCTTGCCTCTTTCCTAAGCGACAGGTCATTCCAATGTCTGAAATCGGCCAACCTTTCAGACACGCTCCCGGCTCCTTATGGAGTACCTCAGGGCTCGGCCCTCAGCCCTACCTTGTTTAACGTTTATCAATAGTGTCCTACGCTGATGACACACAATTAGTAGTCTCAGTGTCTGAGGAGATGAACTCAAATCATCTTCAGCTGGTACCGGGCTTGGAAAAGATAGCAAAATGGATGGCCAACTGCAGCCTAAAACTGAATGGCACAAACGGAGCTGATGTTCCTGGGCAACTGCCCAGGGCCATGGGCCAGGATTAGTTGGACAGAGGACTGGGGTACTCCCCCCGCTCCGAAGCCATTCATAAAGAAGCTGGGGATGTGGTTAGATCACAACCTTTCCATGGAAACTCAAGTTACAAAACTATCAGCAACCTGTTTCGTCAAACTGCACATGATCCATAAGATCATAGACCTCATCCCAGAACAGGCTCGGAGAATGGTGGTCCAGGCTCTAGTAGCTTCAAGACTGGACTAAGCAAACTCCCTGTATCTGGGGGCCCCCAGATATGTGGTCAACAGGCTACAGGTTGTCCAAAACGCTGCGGCCAGGATGCTCCTGAAGATCCCTAGACAGGAGTCAGTGAGATCCTCTCTGAAAAAGCTGCACTGGCTACCTACTCAATCCAGGGTCAGGTTTAAAGCCCTCTGCCTAGCTCACAAAGCCATGTATGACAGGGGTCCAGCCCTGCTAAAGACCCTCGTCTCCCCATACGTTCCCAATAGGTCCCTCAGGTCTTCATCCGACTTCCTCATGAACACACTAAGGATAAAGAGATCAAGATGGGGAGGGAGATCCTTTTCACACCTGGCCCCAAAGCTCTGGAAATCAATGACCACGGAATTGAGACTGATTAAAGACGAACGGAGTTTCAGAAAAAAACTCAAGACTTGGTTGTTCCCATGATTTCTCTACCTCCACACCTTGCCTTCCTCTCGGTAGCGCTGGGAAGCCACTCGGGCAGCCATGCGCTTTATAAATCCCATAAACATAAACATGTGTTTAATTTTGCACCAGCGATTCTATTTTTGTTGTTCATGTTTGCGAGCATGCTCTCTCTTTCATATGAAAGAGCTATGCACTAAGGATTGAAGTAGTTTGTGGGAAAGGTGATGGTGTGACCATGTATTATAAGGAATAAAGTACCCCTTCCTGCCAATGATAAGGATATTGCATGTCATCTCACAGTTCCATAACCTTATAAGGGAACTTCAGCCTCATTCCTCTATAGGTTCAAATGATTATGATTATAGAACACGTCAGTGACTTGCAATATTCTTATAATGTATGGCAGGGTGTACTTTAACCCATATGTTAGAAATGGGGTTTCTGGTTGGCTCAGGTATGCACCTTAGCCAGGCAGAACCAACCATGCTAGTCAGGGTAAATCAGATACACACCAAGATAACCTGTGCTTACCCTCTGTTAGCTTGGCGCAGAGCAGGCAGGCTTATCTACAGAGACAATGTGAAAAGCATTTGTGCAACACACTCACAAAGTAACACCATGAATACACTACATAAGAGAATCCACACAGGGTTATGTAAAAATAGCTTTCTATATTCTGCATAAAATAAGACCAAAATGATATGAATCATAAATACTTTGCAAATTAGGATATGGTCAAGTATCACAGTGACTCTGTTAATCCTCTTTTCTCCTCTTAACTGCCTTCTTTTTTCCAAAAGCGCTCTATTTTAATCCTCTTTTCTCTTCTTAACTGCCTTCTTTTTCCCAAATCTGCTTTGTGTTAATCCTCTTTTCTCCGCTTAACCGCCTTCTTCTGTCTACCCATTTTTCCACAATAACGTAACTTTTGTCCTCTTTTCTGTTTTTAACTGCCTCTTTTACCCAAAACCACCTTGTGTTAATCCTTTTTCTTCCTCTTAACTGCCTTCTTCTTTCCAAAACCGCTCTGTGTTAATCCTCTTTTCTCCTCTTAACTGCCTTCTTTTTCCCAAAACCGCTTTATGTTAATCCTTTTTTCTTCTCTTTATTGCCTTCTTTTTCCCAAAACAACTTTGTGTTAATCCTCTCTTCTCCTCTTAACTTCCTTCTTCTTCCCTAAACCGCTTTATGTTAACCTCCTTTTCTCCTCTTAACTGCCTTCTTTTTCCCAAACCCGCTGTGTTAATCCTCTTTTCTCCTCTTAACTGCCTTCTTTTTCTCAAAACGGCTTTGTGTTAATCTTTTTTTCTCCGCCTAACCGCCTTCTTCTGTCAACCCATTTTTCCAAAATAACGTCTCTTTTATCCTCGCTTAACTGCCTCTTTCTTTCCCCCAATAACATTTCTTGCTTCCTCCTTCCTCCCACTTAACTTGTTCTGTTTTCAGGCTCCTAATTCTTGAAATGTTTAGATTTTTCCTGCTCTCAGCCAAACCTCCTCCTCTCTCATGCCATCTCCCTCCCGTTTCCTGCTGACCCCGCCCAGCTCCCCTCCCACCACCCGAAAACCTACTTGATGGAGGCCGCAGCACGGCCACTCTGCTGGCGTGCCAAAGGCAAGCCCATCCACGCCTGGCTCCCCTAACAGCTACAGCTACTCCAGAGCCAAACTTCAAGCCCTCAACACTGGCCCTCACAACCATGACTGCTACCGTGCCTCGCCATGATCCACAGCAAGATCCTTCTCCTGCAGCTACTGCCCCTTCCACTGTACCATTGAATCCCCCACACTAAATCCGCTCCCACCCCCTCCACAGCAAGACAGCTTCACTGCCTGCTGATTAACTCCCTATCACTCTGCTAGCACGCAATCGACATCTGGGACACCATCTCCTCCCTTACTCTGGACATCATGTTCCTCACAGAAACCTGGCTCAACCCAGCATCAGCACCCGACATTGCCACCATCACACCAGAAGGATATAAGATAGTTCACGGAGACTGCACCAACAAACAAGGAGGTGAAATAGCTATCATCCACAAAGAATCCTTCAACTGTACAGCCACCACAGACAGTACCACCACCATTCTAAATCAACATCCATGGCAAAACCACAATTAGAGGCACTCTCACCTACAGACGCCCTGGACCCCGCCTTGTATTCTGCAAGGCCATCTCCGACCTTATCACCCCTGGCCATCAACTCGAAAGACTTCTTTTTCCTAGGGAACCTAAACTTCTACCTGTGCGACCATACCTACACCAACACATACAACCTTCTTGGAAGCATGGACCTCCTAGGCCTCTCGCAGCTGGTCACCAACCCTACTCACATCACCGGGCACATGCTGGACCCCATATTCCCAGTCAACGACAGAATCAGATACAGCCACGCCACTGAAATCACCTGGTCAGACCACTTGATCATCCACTTCTACATCTCCAACACCACCAGCACCACAGTCAACCCCTCCACCACCCCTCAAGTACTGCAGCAAAGTAACAGATGACCTCTGGACACACACCCTCAACACCTCTGCGCCAGACCCCTCCTCCAATCTCGAGGAAGCCATCAAAAACTTCAACATCTGGATTACCAAATGCACCAAGTCGCACCCCTCAAGCTCCCCAAACCAGACAGACCCTCCAACCGCACCAGCTGGTTCACCCCTGAACTCAAATCTATGAAATGTAACTGCAAACAGCTGGCAAGGATCTGGTGCACCAGTAGAGCACCCTCCAACAGTGAAAATTTCAAACTAGCTCTCAACAATTACCACAAACAACTAAAAACTGCCATGAAGAATGCCCTCAACACCCACCTCAAAGGCAGCTCCAACCACAGAAAAGAACTCCTCAGCATCATCAAAGAATTCTCCAAACCCACATCCACCAAGAATTCCATCACCACCTCCCAGGACCTCTGCGACTCTCGTGCAGAATTCTTCCACAGCAAAATCGCCACCATCTATGAACACTTCGACCCTCACCCATGCCTGGCCGTCATCGATGGACCCCCACCATCATCAACTGCAACCTAGACACAATCACTGCGTGGGACCCTCTCTCCAAACAGACCACTGCCACCATCAGGAGCATCCAGAGGCCCAGCCCCCACAATATGTTCAACCTAGGGAACAACTCCATCAGCAAAGTTGTCTCTGGTTTCCCTTAATGTGATTTTGTCATTTTGGTATCCTTTTGTTTATTAAACTTTATTACTGTTTGAAGTGCTGCATAAATACACATTGCCTCTAAGTTAAGCTTGCCTGCTCTGTGCCATAGCTACCAGGGGGTTGAGCTCAGGTTTATTTAGTGGCTATAGTTTTTCACTCTGACAAGAACTGCGATTATTACATGAGGTGGGTACTTACCCCCTCAAATAATAAACACATCTATTACAGTAACTGTTAGAAATGGGGTTTCTGGTTGGCTTGGGTATGCACCTAAGCCAGGCAGAACCCACAACTCTAGTCAGGGCAAGGGAGTTACACTCCTAAAATAATCCCTACTCACCCCCTTGGTGGCTTGGCAAGAGCAGTCAGGCTTAACTCAGAGGCAATGTGTAAAGCGTTTGCGCCACACACACACACCAGTGACACACTAGGCACACCACTAAAAGAGACTGCACACAAGGTTATATAAAAATAGCCTGTGTATTATATACACATAAGAACCCATTAGACCATAAATCACTGTGTAGCATGTAAAACACATTTAGGCCACATAACAAATAACTCTGCCACTAGGCGCTTGTCATAAAGAAGGCATATAACACATTATATCACATAACATAAGTCGCTGCACAACTAGGCACTTGTCATCAAAGTGCATGTTAATGCAACAGACCGCAATCACAGAAAGCACTGTGCCACTAGCCAAGCATCATTGCTTCACACGTAGGCACTAACATATAACCAGACATATTGCCCATGTCATTAGGACAGTACTGCTGTGCATCTGAAAAGGACCTCCAACACGGACACTGGTCATCAGCACACAAACCACTGTGCCTAAATCATTCCGCCAGTAAAGCATCCATGGTAGCTTCCGTGAATGCGGGCCCCAGATATCAGAAAGTGGGGAGTGCAGGAGCACCTCCACTCCTGTTATGGGTAATCGGGATGATCTCCAAAAGCCAAGATGCCCCCATTAGCATGGAGACCTCACTTGGTCCCCGCATTTATCACAGATTCTATAGAGGGACCATGTACATTGATTTATCCCCACAGACATTAAATTCTTTCCCCATGGAGAGCATCTCTCCAAAAGAAGATACCTATTGAGTTTATTGAGAGTGTTCTTTAGTTTACTCTATGTTTAAATTATATACTGGTGTAACTCTATAAATGATTGTATTGCATAGGCATTGAATCCATGCACAATTTGTTTTATTTTAACAAATATTTTGTTAATGAATGTTTTGTGTCTTCATTCCTTTGAACTAAACAGTGTATCCTTTCAACTCCCAGAAGAATGAAATTGTTATAAATGTTTCTAGAAAATGTGCAAATCATGGCGAAATGATTAAGCCAAGGACCAAGGATTACAAATATTGTCCCTTAGTCTGCTAAAATAAAAAGCAGCATGATAAAAATGGCAGCCAGGTTCTCTTTTTTATAAAACTTTATGTATGCCCCATCTGGCTACCAATGTAGGACGTAACCCCTTTATTACTCTCTAAAAGTGGCATTTTCAAACACAGAATTTAAAAGCCACCTTTACCAAAAGGTGTGTTAATAAATTCTGAGTTCCGAGAGTCTAAACTTAATTTTCCTATCTTGCCCATATTGCAAGTTACACATGTAAAAATGTTAAAGTGCAACTCCGATGATAAGCCTGTAGGACAGATAGCCTTACAACAGTAAAAAATGAATTACACAGTATTTCACTATCAGGACATGTCACACACACTAGTACATGTCCTACCTTTCACATACACTGCACCCTGCCCATGGGGGTACCTTGGGCCTACCTTAGGGGTGCCTTACATGTAAGGAAAGGGAAGGTTTGTGCCTGGCAAGTGGGTGCACTTGCCAGGACAACATAGCAGTTTACAACTGCTTGCGCAGACACTATAGTGGCAGGTTTCAGGGCTACTCATGTAGGTGGCACAATCAGTGCTGCAGGCCCACCAGTAACATTTGATTTACAGGCCCTGGGACACTTAGTGCACCTTAGTAGGGGCTTATCAGTAAATCAAATATGCAAGTCATGGATAACCAATCATGATAACAGTTTACACAGAGAACATATGCACTTTAGCACTGGTCAGCAGTGGTAAAGTGCCCAGAATCCTATAGCCAACGAAAACATGGTCAGAAAAATAAAATAGGAGGCAAAAGGCAAAATGTTTGGGGATAAACCTGTCAAAAGGGCCAGGTCTAACAGTAAGCTATTACAGGAGTGAAGGAGACCCTTGAAATGCCCTCCCCTTTGTGAAAAAAAGTGTCATAGTCGGTGAGCACTACCAACTCTCAAACAAACTTTTTAATAAGAATAAACTTTATTTTTTAAACTCACCCTGTTTCCTTAATGGAAAATGGCCTTCATTTTTTGAAAAAAAAGTTACTTTAAAAAAAGACATCGTAAACACGGTGCTCTGCTTATCATCCTTGAGATGGCCTCTGTTGTGACTAAGCCTGGGTGGAGTTCACGGAGTTCCACGGTAACAGAACACCACGAAGTGGATGAGTGCGCTTGGTCAATCCTGTTCGCGTTGATTTTCAGTGCCGGGTGTTTGTCCTGCACTTGAAAATCAATGCGAATGGCACCATGCGTGCACTGCTTCTTTTCTGCAGCTCAAGTGGATTTTCTACCCGAGCAGCAACTTTTTCAACGCGAACAGAAGGTTTCTCAACTCGACCAGTCGCACCCAACCGCGAACGTGTGCATTGAGAAATCTGACTGCCTGCGTTGAGAAATCTCGCCTGGAGGTGAATTTTTCTCGCTCACACTCGCCAACTTGACATTGGGGAGCACAAGCAAGGAAAAATCTCGGCGGGAGGTGGATTTTCCTCTTTTGTGCTTGCCAGCTTGATGTTGGGGAGTGCAAGCAAGGAAAAAAATTCCATTCCACACTCTGTGTGCTCCGCGGAGCACGGAGTGCGGAAAACTCTGCAAACTCTGCGAACGGAGCAGAGTTCACCGCCCAGGCATAGTTGTGACTTGATTGTTGCAAGTAGCAGAGAACTAAGGAGAGAATGCATCAGGCCTAATTCAAGATATAATAGCCTCCAATAATAGTGGTCCGTAATTTGCAACCTAAATCATCAAAATCCATGAGGCAGGTCAGATTACGACCCATTGCGATTATGAACCGAGATGTTAGTACAAAGGTTTGTTCATAAAATTCTTGCAACCAGCATTTCACAACGAGTTTCTGGTACATGGGGCCTTATAATCAACCGCACTGACTACATTGGCTTGTGAAATTTAAAATACCAAGGAACAGTACTAAATTAGCTTGGCTTGCCAGAGACGTTCCACTGTTTACTTCCTAACGCATTTGTTCTATGAATATTTTTCAGGAGAATTTAATTACTCACTTGTTCTCGAGAGCGTGCGTCGTTCTGCCAATAGAGGTTCGCCTCTTGTTTCCCTCGGGGTCTGAAAGCATAAACGCTTTTATACAAGCCCCTCTCACTTACCTCCTGTACTCTTCCATTCAATAGGGGGAAGTGTTCACTCCAGCTAAATTGCTCGCACATTATGTTTGCAAGAAAACAGGAGGTTTTCAAAGTGGAATCAATATCTCCGAGGGACAGCCGGTTGACGAGGGAACCGTATGCATTGTACACTCATTTACATGCCGATGGCCACTCGGGGCCCATTTCAAGACAGCATTTAGACATGGTGTCTATCCGAGCAACATGCTCTCTTTCATGTTACTCACATTGCTTCGATGGAGCATGAAATGTGATGTCAAACACATTTTATATTTGAGAAATCTTGGGCAGAGGGAACAAGACAGAATACGTATGACGAACCGGTAATACGTTGTGTAAATATAATTGAGCACAATCCCTTTCTGTCACCACTGGTATGTTATACTTGACACAACAGAAATATCTACTAACAAACTGTGATGTTTAAATATGGTATGACAAGGTAGGTTTTTTGTTGTTGTATTGATTGGATGTATTCTGTATGACCCTTCCGAGGAGCAGTATGGTAGTACACTAGGCTCAATGTATGTGTGTTTGCATTAAAATGTAATATGTAAAATCTTAATTTGCAGATCAGTGTTACAATATGTTTTAACAGTTTTTTTTCCTCAAAAAAGTGCATTGGAAAATAAATATGAAGCATAATATCTACAGTTCAATTAAAAACGTCTGAGATGTTAATCAATTATGGCAAAGTATTAATGTATAATCCAGTGCTGCACATGGTGCCTCAATCCTCTGGAATTTAGAGCTCCAGAAAACCGTAGCATTTGCCTGAGATTATTGTACGTGGCTACGTTGGCAACATGGCTCAGTGAGTTAAACACTTGTAGGCTGCTGACTGCTGGTGTGATTGCAGGACATGGTTTAAATCCCAGTAGATCCAAGTCAAAATATTCTCAACTTCCACAGTTGACAAAATGCTTCATGAAAACCAGGTACTTGTAATATTAATAAGGGGAGAGAGCATGATATACAATATTGTCCTTGTCTTTTCTTGGTGCATTGTGGGCTTTGAGAGGGGATCACAAGTCACCTCAGGGCCCCGGGCCCTTTGCTTCGAGGAGGGGCAGCTTTTGACATCTGTGCGCAGCACTGGATGGCAGGAGTGTGCATAGCACGTGGATCTTCAGTAGTACAGGCTGCAAACCAATAGTTACAGGTTATAGGTACATTTTATTAAACTTTTCTTACCCTCAGAGTAAACAGATAGATGCAGCATTGTCTGCTGCCTGTTTTGCAGTGTAGAATGCAGTGTTGCCATTCCCTTTCAAAATCTCAGATTTTCTATCTCAAACAGCCTTCTCCCACTTTATTCTTAAAACCCTGCATGAAAATTGACCTTGACTCAAAACGTTCGATTATTCTCCCTCCTTTATTTCTTTCAAATGATCCTCCCCTTACTACCCATCTTCTTCACGCCTCCTCACTCTCTGAGCCTACCTCCCTTAATCTCTAATATTGTCTGTCTGCAAGCTGCCCACTGCTCTCCTAAACCCTAACAATATCTAATCTCTAGCCTATTTATCCACCCAACTAATCTTTTTCATTAAATCATGTATATCCCACTAAGGATCACACCTAACTCCTTTAATTTGTTTATGACAAAGAAATTGGAGTAAATTCATGCAATGGATTCCTTGAGAACATAAGTCTATTCCCAATAATCAGTGCTTAATTCAACCCAGTGGTTGCCTGTGGGGGCCACCGGCCCTTACTTTGGGGTCCGGCACATATTTATCCAAATCAGGGGAAAAACAAACAAATCTGGAAGAAGGAGGTTGAGAAAGATGGCAAAATTGTCATAAAAGCAAGGATGTGCAAGAGTGGGATAAGGGGACAGAGAGCATCTGGCAGTGGATTAAAGAGGCATGAGGTTAATTTAAGACCACTAGCCTTTGCATTAGGTGCGACAATGCTTAATTGCAGTGGCCACGGGCTTCTGAGCAGAACTCCGGTCATTGGCACTCTTCCTTGTACAAATTAAGCATTGCCAATGACCAACAATAACCACTTGACTAACTCCTATTTTGTTTTTCAGAGTAACGTTCTACTTGCCGTAAAGCACTTTAACACCCTATCAAGGTTGTTAGTGCTATATAAATGCAGTTACAATACAATTACAATATATTATACAAACGCTTGACATTTGTATATATTTTCATATATTTGTTAGTAGTTTAATACTATCCTATGTGTAGGAGGTGTGTTGGAAATTTGGTTACTGGTTGAGGGGGGTGAAACCCTACTTAAGCAGCAACCACAATCCTTATTAGGGTGAAGTCACAAGCAAACCACAAATTAACCTGTGCTTAAAACTCTGGTAGCTTGCCACTGAAGCAGGAAGGCTTAACATAGAGGCAATGTGTAAAGTATTTATGCAGCACTTCAAACAGTAATACAATGAAACACCACACAAGAAAAAACCCATACCAATGTAGAAGAATAGAGTAAAATGTAAGAAAAAACTGGAGATATGAAATTTTAAAGTTTTGAGAGAAAATAGCGCCAAAAAGGACAAAAGGCCAACTCTGGTTATCTGGTCGTGCCAGACCCCGATTAAAGCCACAAGTTCATGCCGACCATGATGGAGCGTGGGCTGGCTTCAGGGACCCATTAGGCCCGCTGAACAAATTACCATAAATCCAGGTTGAGGAGCGATGCTGAGGCCTGTGTTGAGAATGCGATGCTCAGCAGCAGTTCATGGGAGCTGTGAGGCTGCCATGCGAGATCCTGACTCGTCGTTGAGGATGCTGTTGGCGAGGGGCTTGTGATGCAAAGTTCTGCTTTGAAGATGCGCCGCGCACCGACTAGTTACAAAGAAGCTGGGGGGCTTCTAATGCGGAGTCCTTCATTGTCGTCGAGGATGCTGTTGATGAGGGGCTTGCAATGCGGAGGCCTATTTCAAGGATGGGATTCAAAGCGATGGTTCCTGGGAGGCTGCAGGTGGCGATGCAAAGTCCTGCGCTGGGAATGCATCATGCAACAGTCTCAGTGCAGAGTTTGGTGAGGCGATGAGCCATGCAGTGGTTCTGATGAGGAGTTTCGGGGAGGCTGCTGGCACCAAATGGTTAGGACAAGAAAATGTCGATATAGTCTAGAAGTGGCATTTTCAGAATTGTGACCTAAAATTCGACTTTACCATTAAAAAGGGCTTTTAATAACAATTATTTAGACACCATGCTGGGCCAGTCTATCTGCTCCCAATTGAAAGTTATCACTTATTAAATGTAATTAATCCTATGGGAGAGGTAGGCCTTCCAATAGTGAAAAATGAATTTAAGAGTTTTTCACTACCAGGAAACGTAATACTTAAAAGTACATGTTGAACTTTTGAAATACACTACACCCTGCCCTATGGGCTCCTTGAGGTATACACTAGGAGTGACTTCTACGTATTAAAATGGAAGGTTTAGGCCTGGCAAAAGGCTTATTTAAAAAAATAATGTTTAGCCTACACTCTATGTAAAAAAACTTCAGAGATTGAACAATGTATTCAGTTGTGTGCTGCCTCGTGAAGGGACCTGCTCTTTTCCTGCCCGAATATTTGTAGAAAGGTGCACAGAAACTTTGCACCCAACACGATGCGCACAACTCTAAACCCTTACGGTTTAAACAATCATATATAAATTTCATCAAATTTAACAATTGAATCTGACATGCTATTTGAACTCGAAATCCAATCAAAATTGCTTTCAACTTGCTTTTCAGCCACAATACAAAGTGATCGACCTTCGTAGAAGGCTTGTTTTAACCAACAATGTAAACAGAAACGATGTTACAACATTATCATAGTTTCATGTAATGACAAACGTTTCTGTAGACTTCATGTTTCATTCCCAATGCATTTCGGGTAAGTACCCTTCGTCAGGGGAACTGGGGAAATGAAATGTATAAACACATGTTTTAATGCCAACCAGCCAACCAGGAATGCTTACAAAATAGACCAAATGCCATAACCATGCCATAACCAACTCATGCTCAAGGGAACCTAAAAAAAAAAAAATCATGCGATGTAAAAAAGTAAATTACATCTGATGCGGCATGCATGTTATCCCGTTGTGCAATATATCCACCAAAGTGATTGATAACTCAAAGTCCAACAACACAGTGGTGCCTAGATAAACATGACATGCTGTGTCGTCATGTGTAACCCTGCTGAACCCCATATCATCATGTTATACTTAATCTTTTGGTAGTAATTTCCAACCCATGGTCAAAGCCTTTTCTACACATTTTCTTGGTCATTTTTAGCATTTTTTACGGGGTTATGGGAATCTAGTAAATACCGTGGGTAATCGGCACGTTTCACTTTTGTTTTATTTTTTCACATTTTCTTCCTTTTATTCGGCACATAAGGATAGGATTAGGTCCTTTGTTGCACCGCAAGATCTTACTTGCATTTCAATCTGCGCTTCAATTCTGTTTTTCAGTTCTATGAACGAGGCCACGTCATTAGACGCTATGCCACACCGTCACGGTGCTGCATGCTGGGAAGTAATCTGCATGGCGAGTCACTGGACGAGAAACTTTAAGGTATTGCAGATTTAGATTATCTAAGCGGATTATTTAAACTCGGTAATACTCTGAGGATGTAGGCAGTTCACTCAACCTAATATATATAATTTTACAGACTCGAATGGGGTCCCAGGGGGAACATGGCGCGAGCCGGTGTCCCCCTGGGGTTTTTCGCGCGGTGGAACAAGCCACGCAGCGCTTCAGGTGAAGTTGATTGGGAGGAGGCGGGTGTCGGGGAAGCTATAAATAAGGGTGGGTTACAGCGGTAAGGATCTGGCGCAGGGCGTTTTGTTGGAGTTTGCCGAGTTTTTGAAGGTTTCACGACGGGGAGCGGAGGGCGTTTCTGTTCCGCTTTGACGGGCAAGAGTCGGAGCGACATGGAGGAGGATGTGGCGGTGAGCGACGCACTGCGCGTCTTATGGGAGGCGGGCCGGGGGGATTTACTGCGGCCTGGTGTGAATGCTGAGGTGGGCGCCGGTATTACACGGCCTCGCCGGAAGGCAGCGCGGGGGGTAGTGGACGCGGTTGCTGCATGTTTTCCGGCAGCAGGTCGGAATTCCCTGGCTTTGCGCGCATGTAAGAGGCAGCGGGAGGGCAGCTCTCACCGGCAGGCATCCAGCGTTATGGAGAGGCGGGCGTTTGGTCTGTCCTCGATGTGCGATGGGGAGGGGCAAGGGGCGGTAGGCTCCGCCCCCGCAGAGGCAGGGCTGGCAGGAGAGGAGTGTCTGGGAGAAGTGCTTCAGCCACAACAAGGTGTGCAGCCTCGCTGTCTCGTGGGAGGCAAAAGAAAGAGAGGGGTTTTGCAAGGAGGGTGTCAGCATCATTATCTGTGCCGGGGACCCCCCTCACACGAGGTGCAGGTACAGACAAGCCATGTGTTTGGCAGGAGGAATGTTAGGTTTCAACAGGTTAGTGGGGCCATTGACATTGCGCCTCCTGTATTTTCTGTTGGGCGCTCTGCTTCGCTGGTGGAGTATTCTAGTGACAGTGGTGAAGAAAAGTTCACAGACGCTGCGTTTTCGCCGGTTGCCATTGAGCTAGGTGACTCACAGGCTTATATCAGTGACATCCCAGCAGGACAGTTATTGGAGAGGAATAAGTCAGCGGTTTCGCAGTCCTCTCATTACGGGGGACCTGGTTTGGACAGTGCACCCCCAGTATTGTCTGATCAGTATAATACGGTAGGGCCTGAGGAGGTTGTGTCTTTTGGGCATGACAATCTTAGCGGGTTGGATGAAGCCCTAAGTCCGCCGCCGCAGAGTCGTCAGGGTCCACCCCAAGTGAGGCAATTTGGGTTTTCATCAGGGAGCACAGCTATTTTCCCGGCTCCTCGCCAGCCTCCGTCGCAACTTTTTTCTTTTGATGAAACCTTGTCAGGGCCCCAATCAGGTCAGTGGGTCTGGGTCGAACATTCGGAGGTGCCTGTGGCAAGGGCAGGAGGCATTCCTCCATCGGGGGATGGTGGGAAAAAGAGTGGAGTCTCGTCTGTGGCAGGCAAGGGCGGCTTGCGGTCAAGAGCAGTTTCGGGAGAAGGATCAGCAAATACAGTGCCCAGCTATTTCCCAACGGAGCACGATGCAGCTTCGGGTATAAAACACGTTGGGCAGAGCGGATCAAGAGCGGATTTTCCTCCGGCGGCCGGGCATCTCGGGCGGGTGCCTGTGACCAATTGGAGGTTCTATGATGGGGGTGTGGGGGATGGCAAAATGCCGGGCTTAAGCAACATGGGTCTGGATTTGGAGGAGGACGCATTGGATCATGGGGAGGAGTATGATGAGATGGAGGAAGGGGAATTGAGGGAGGAGAGATGGGTTGATGCTGGGCAGTTTCATAAAGGCAAGAAAGTGTGTTCAAAGGGTTTGGGGGCAACAAATGTTTTTAGTTTGTTGCAGGAGTCAGGAGCGGACGACGCATCACAGCCAGAACGGTTGGGCGGACATCGTCAGCGCGATGATCCTAAGGAATTTCAGAAGCGGGCTTCACAATTGTCAACAGGTAAGCCACAATGGTGGGCTTCTTGGTCTAGAGCGGGTACGGCCAGACACAACACACGCTCTATTGGTGTTGGGGGGGCCCGTTGTTTTCCGATTTGGACATGCATCTTAGGGAAGGTTCAGGGGTTAAGGGTACACATGACAAAACGGTGGGTTGTGAGCCAGGTAGCACTGCAGCTAGTGGTCCGGTTCAGAAGGAAGTTGGGGTCAGTTCAGATGAGCTTGCAGTTGGAGGTGACGACAGTAATATTCACAAGAAGCTACCCTATATGGGTATAGCGATGCCTTTGGGCACCCATTTGTCCGAGAAAATCAAGAATAGAATTTGGAAGCATGAGTTTGTGGACGTGTTTAAATTATTACATAGGGACATACAGGCTAAGGAGGGGTTGAAAGAGGAAGAGTGGGAGCTTGCAAAACGCCCGCGGGTGCCAAAGAACATAGAAAACTGGATGTCAGCTTTTTTAATATATGCAAGTATCTACTGTGAGAAACACCAGGACAGGGCAGTGGCAATGTTAAAATACATTGATATCATTCGAAAGGCTCAGATGAACTTTGGGGGTTATGCATGGCTCAGCTATGATGAAGAGTTTAGGGCTAGGGTTAGCTTATTTCATGACAAGCCATGAGGTGATGTGGATGCGGAGTTATGGTTACAATGGATGTCATCTACGCATCCCCCAGTGACCACTCATACGGCAAGTGGTTTGCCAGTTACATATCGGCCTTTTCAAGTTCGCCCCGCCCAAGCTGGGGCGGGTTGGGGTGGCAGAGGACAGTTTTCAGTGTCAGGAGCCTGCTGGAATTTTAATCGAGGATTCTGTAGCAGGCAGTTTTGTAGATACAAACATGAGTGTTCACAATGTGGGGGCAAACATGCATACGCAGAAACTGCCAGGATCTTCAAGATTATAAGATGGAAGCTGAAATATTGTCGAAGAAACTGGAAAAAAGAGCATATCCGAAAAGAATTATTGAGAAAGCGATGAAAAGATCTCTCAATACCCCGAGGGATGCGTTATTGGATACAAACTCGAAGGAGGTGAAAGATTCAATTTTTTGTGTTACAACATATAATACATCATCCAACGACATTAAAAAAATTATCAACAAAAAGTGGGAAATCCTTACATCTAACAGACTTAAATATGAAAAACCTATGTTTTCATTTCGAAGAAACAAAAGCCTTAGAGACTCCTTGATACACACAGACCTGAAGAGATCAAAAATAACTCACCAGTTGACTCTCTGGGATCAAACTCCGGTCACTGGACACTATCCATGTGGGTCATGTGTTGTATGTGAGTTCACGAAACATACAAAAGAAATTGACTTGGGCATGCATCACCCATGGGAACAGCGGACCCATACTAATTGTAACAGTGATAAGGTTATATACATGATCAAATGCCCATGCCAACTAATGTATATCGGCATGACTGGGAGAAAAATAAAGGTGCGCATAAGCGAACATAGGAGCACAATCAGAAGGTCGATCACAGCAACAAGATTAACATCCCATTATGTGGAGATGAAACACTCTGATAAGGATTTATGTTGGACAATAATTGAAAAAGTCACAGGAGAAGGCGATGTAACTAGAAGATTTTTGGAGAGGGAGCAGCGTTGGGTGCACCGATTAAAAACATACACCCACGGGTTAAATGATTCTATTCCCTGGCACCAACTTAACAAGACCAGATGAATTAAAAACACTGTATATAGATACTGAATTTGAACCCGACACTGATTTAGCATTAGCTGGGATTGTAATTCCCCATCTGTGACACTAGATTGACACACCCTACTGAGTATTAGGTTCTTTAACTTAGGTTTTTCAACTTAATTATTTAATTCTAGCATGGTAAATTCGCTGAGAATACTTTCATTATATTTACATCAACTAACCGGCATTACAAGCGGTTGTTTCACAATAGTTATTGTTTGATAGGGGATTTATAATTGCTATATGAATTAACTACAGATTAATGCTTATGCGCGACAACACTATCATAGGATTGTTTATACATTAGTATAACGAGGGAACTACTGTTCCCACAACCAGAAGGGCATACGGGCTTAGGACGCACGCACAACGCGATAATCATAAAGTTTATATGGCAGATTTTACGCTTACTTCACGTGCCCTTGCTTTAACGATTGTTTTACAAACAGTGTGAACACTAACATCATTGAGGCCCTATACCAAAATATAGAATCTTTTACGATCAAGTATATAAGCATCGGGTTTTCCATAGGAGTGTGCTGTAGTGGCTGCTTCAGTTCCTTAACTCTGGGTATTTACAAACTACATTTCCCAGAGTCCATGGGGCGGTCAGGATAGAACCTGTTATGACCGCGGGAGTAGGCGCGGCAATCAGAGCGTCCTTTTAAGAAGTAGCGAGTGTAGTTTCCCGGTTGCCACAAGCCGCTGGGAGCCACACCGAACAGGTCACACTACGGGGCAGGACCCTTGATGACGTGAGTAAAATGAATGAAAGAACGCCGGAAACAGGTATGAGTGCATGCATCTCCAACACGGAGGTCTTGTCTTCCGCATTTATTGACGCATGTTCTTTGGTTTTGTTTATTTCATTTCATTTCCTACCTCAACCACATAATTTGGATAAAACTGACCGTGGACTTTTTCGATCGTTTTTCACGGCACCAGTGTCTGACTACAGGGCTACCCCATTTCTAAGGGAGGCCCCACGAGAAGTTTAACCTCTCCCTATATGGGGTAAGACTCGGTATTTTATGTGTCCTGTATGTATGTTTACGACATTTTTAATAGCGGTATGAATGCGAGTGTTTTTTCACAATTTTTCACAAACAATCAAAGCACGCAAATTGGTTTAGAGATTGTTAGTATGCGACTATCAGCCGCTACACCACGATTATGCGCACGTTCTAGAGTGTGATATAGACCTACGAATGAGCATGCGTTACGTATTCTGTATCAGCATGCTTGTTGCTGTGCTTTATCACCCTCGGGCATAATTGGCACAGAGGGTGATGTCAATCTTCACTACTTGTGATATCAGATACTGTATACATGCCTATAACAATGGTGTGGTGTTTGTTTTGTCGTTATCTTTGTCTTTTTTCAGATTGAGTGATCTAAAAGTCTTCAAGATTGTGTCAAACAAAGTGAGCAGCTTTCTGCCCTTTAATAAAATTAGTATAGGGAAATTCCTTATTTCTACCCTTCCAGGGGGACAACGTTATCGCCCTGAAGAAAGTCCTGCACCATATTTTGGGCTTGAATTGGACTGAAACATGTTGGCTTTAGGGTCTTAGGACCATAATATCCCAATGACCTTATTCTTCTTTATTTTAATATCCTTGACAGATCCAAAAATAAAGGGAAACCGGGATCTGCCAGTGGATTTTTAATCTTTAAACCCCCTGGCCAAACAATTCTTTAAGAGCTCCCTACAATACGGTTGAGCCCACCCCGACTTATAGGCGTTGGGGTGTCCCGATGATGAAGCATGACACCACTAGGGTGTGTGAGGGAATATAAAACAAAAGGAGTTGCCTCCTTCGCCATTTTAGAGTGGTGTACAATCATCAGCTTCATTTAAGGACATACCACCATTTATCAACCAGTATCTGTTTGTATTCTAATAACCGAACTACACGGTTAGGGTATAAGGGGAGTATTTATTGTGGATCAGTGTTATATAACGGGAGGGTGTACTCCTCTTTCGAAGTTTCTCTCGGCCCTTCAAGTAGTGTGAGGTTCCTCCTCCGCTACATTAGTGTATTACGTTTTGTGCAGCGCACAGCTGTGGGGCACCCTCCAAAAAAACAGGGTTATAGAACCCAAGATAATTTTGTTTGTAAAAATTGTGGAAGTTTGGAAGGATTCACTCACCGCTTTTTATTTCTTGTCTTAAAATCACTTCATCATGAATACACCAGGCACATTGATAACATCTGAGACCCTTGGTATAGGGTACACGGATGAAATGGCGTCTGCTATTTTGGCCGGCCCATCATTATTCCCAGATACAAATATTAACCAGAGCCTGAACCAAGCGCAGAATTGGGATGAACTAAAGGAATTGAAACGTGCCCAGATGAAAATCTTACTTCACGGGGCAATTCTAACGGAATATCTGCGAGGCAATGCTGCACCTAAGGGTCTCTTAGTGACCAACGCCCCCAGAATTTTCTTAGATGATCCTTTGTTCAAAAGAGAGTGGTCACTAATCGCGTGGCGTTGTACGCGCGATTGGCTGATCCTCATCATAAACACTGCAAAACGCCTTTCAGAAGCTATCCTGGTAAAGATCAAGACCAGTGAAGATGCTCTTATAACGGAAATCAAGATCTCACGCTACAAGAAAAAACTAGAGGAGGTCAACAAAGAGATTGGGGAACACAAAGACTTTCTGATGCAGAGTAAAGTCAATAAGCTACAGAAAGATCTTAAGAAATTCTCACATGAGAAAGTATACCCCTATATAAAAGACGACTATAAAAGCCAGGACAATTCTGGTTCTGGATCGTCGTATCAAGGGGACTCAAGCAATTCGGAGTCAGAAAATGAGGACTGGTCCAGTGACGGTTCCAACAAAAGTTGGAGAGGTAGACCAAGGAAACCGAGAAGAGGAAACTTCAACCAGGGATACCAACCATCCCAGATGTATCCATGGCCCAGTCCATACGGGCCAGTTCCATTCCATGGACCACCACAACTCCATGGACCTCCACAATATCATCCGGTTCCGTTCTTCCAACCTAGCTATAATCAGAACCGTTTTTTAGGACAGGGTGGAAGAAGGGGGAGACGTGGAAGAAGAAACAACGTAAACAAACAAGTACAATGGGAGGACAACAACATTCCAGTGAATACACGGAGCATGACCAAAGGCCCACAAGCAGGAACGAGTGCAACCAAGGATTAGTGGTCAATCTGACAGACCACATCCTTGGTGCAGAAGAAACTGCTGTTCTCAACAAGGGACTTGGTTTTGTTCCAACTGCATATTTGGACAAATTCCAGATACGGTGTGAACTAAGCGAATTCTTCAGGAAAATACGTATAAAAACATTCTTCAGGGATAAAGAGGCACTAATGGAGGATGAAACACACACAACCTTACGACTAAAATCAAATTTCTTTCCACCGACATCATTAATGCCCCCTGAGGTGATTGCGTTCGAAGAGAGTGTAACAAAGGAAATTGAGGAATTACCAACTAAAAGAGGCGTCTATGACAATTTGAATAAAAAAGAAAGAGACGCATTGAAAACCCTGGGTACAAGAACTGACATTGTTATTAAACCAGCGGATAAAGGTGGGGCTACTGTCATTCACAGCACTACGGCTTATAGAACCGCCTGTATGAACCTCCTGGCAGATATAAAATACTACAAGAAAATCAACAAGGATCCCACCATACGGTTAAAGAAAACCATAAATACACTGACCGCTGATGCCCTGGAACGAGACTGGATTACTAAGAAAGAGCATGAATTTCTCAATCCTGACGACCCTAGAATACCCATATTTTACACAATACCAAAAATACACAAAGGAAAAATACCTCCTCCCGGCAGACCCATCGTGTCTGGGTTAGGGTCAATTCTTGAACCTCTTTCCAAATTTACCGATTGGTTTCTACGCCCTTTAGTCACACGCATCAGGTCATATGTTCAAGATACAAAACATCTGCTCAACCTAATATCAGACATTGATTATGATCCTAGGCATAATATAATGGTGTGTTTAGATGTTGAAGCGCTCTATACGAGCATCCCACAAGAGGAGAGCATCCGGGTTATTGAGAACCTTCTGAAACAAGAAAATTGGACCTGGGATGCCCCCGTAGATTGGGTCATTACACTGATGTGCATAGCACTCATGGAGAATTTCTTCAGGTTCGAGGAACAACTATATCTCCAGGTTCATGGCACTTCAATGGGCAGCACCTTCGCGCCTAGCATAGCGTGTCTGTATGTGGGCCAAATGGAAGAACAACACATTTGGCCCACCAACCCTTACTCTAATAACATCAGTAAGTGGTGGCGATACATCGATGACGTCCTGATGATATGGAATGGTAATTCAACAACTCTGGCTAATTTCCATAAATGGCTGAACCAACTGAATCCTCATTTAAAGTTCACCATGACTTACAACCATGAGGAGGTCTCGTTTCTGGATGTCAAGATCCGGGCTAATAACAACAGCCTGGTCAGCTCTTTGTATACAAAACCAACGGACAAAAACAGTCTGTTACATTTTGAAAGCGCACATCCACGCTCTCTCAGAGAAAATCTACCCATAGGCCAATTTCTGCGCATACGCAGAAACTGCCAGGATCTTCAAGATTATAAGATGGAAGCTGAAATATTGTCGAAGAAACTGGAAAAAAGAGCATATCCGAAAAGAATTATTGAGAAAGCGATGAAAAGATCTCGCAATACCCCGAGGGATGCGTTATTGGATACAAACTCGAAGGAGGTGAAAGATTCAATTTTTTGTGTTACAACATATGATACATCATCCAACGACATTAAAAAAATTATCAATAAAAAGTGGGAAATCCTTACATCTAACAGACTTAAATATGAAAAACCTATGTTTTCATTTCGAAGAAACAAAAGCCTTAGAGACTCCTTGATACACACAGACCTGAAGAGATCAAAAATAACTCACCAGTTGACTCTCTGGGATCAACCTCCGGTCACTGGACACTATCCATGTGGGTCATGTGTTGTATGTGAGTTCACGAAACATACAAAAGAAATTGACTTGGGCATGCATCACCCATGGGAACAGCGGACCCATACTAATTGTAACAGTGATAAGGTTATATACATGATCAAATGCCCATGCCAACTAATGTATATCGGCATGACTGGGAGAAAAATAAAGGTGCGCATAAGCGAACATAGGAGCACAATCAGAAGGTCGATCACAGCAACAAGATTAACATCCCATTATGTGGAGATGAAACACTCTGATAAGGATTTATGTTGGACAATAATTGAAAAAGTCACAGGAGAAGGCGATGTAACTAGAAGACTTTTGGAGAGGGAGCAGCGTTGGTGCACCGATTAAAAACATACACCCACGGGTTAAATGATTCTATTCCCTGGCACCAACTTAACAAGACCAGATGAATTAAAAACACTGTATATAGATACTGAATTTGAACCCGACACTGATTTAGCATTAGCTGGGATTGTAATTCCCCATCTGTGACACTAGATTGACACACCCTACTGAGTATTAGGTTCTTTAACTTAGGTTTTTCAACTTAATTATTTAATTCTAGCATGGTAAATTCGCTGAGAATACTTTCATTATATTTACATCAACTAACCGGCATTACAAGCGGTTGTTTCACAATAGTTATTGTTTGATAGGGGATTTATAATTGCTATATGAATTAACTACAGATTAATGCTTATGCGCGACAACACTATCATAGGATTGTTTATACATTAGTATAACGAGGGAACTACTGTTCCCACAACCAGAAGGGCATACGGGCTTAGGACGCACGCACAACGCGATAATCATAAAGTTTATATGGCAGATTTTACGCTTACTTCACGTGCCCTTGCTTTAACGATTGTTTTACAAACAGTGTGAACACTAACATCATTGAGGCCCTATACCAAAATATAGAATCTTTTACGATCAAGTATATAAGCATCGGGGTTTCCATAGGAGTGTGCTGTAGTGGCTGCTTCAGTTCCTTAACTCTGGGTATTTACAAACTACATTTCCCAGAGTCCATGGGGCGGTCAGGATAGAACCTGTTATGACCGCGGGAGTAGGCGCGGCAATCAGAGCGTCCTTTTAAGAAGTAGCGAGTGTAGTTTCCCGGTTGCCACAAGCCGCTGGGAGCCACACCGAACAGGTCACACTACGGGGCAGGACCCTTGATGACGTGAGTAAAATGAATGAAAGAACGCCGGAAACAGGTATGAGTGCATGCATCTCCAACACGGAGGTCTTGTCTTCCGCATTTATTGACGCATGTTCTTTGGTTTTGTTTATTTCATTTCATTTCCTACCTCAACCACATAATTTGGATAAAACTGACCGTGGACTTTTTCGATCGTTTTTCACGGCACCAGTGTCTGACTACAGGGCTACCCCATTTCTAAGGGAGGCCCCACGAGAAGTTTAACCTCTCCCTATATGGGGTAAGACTCGGTATTTTATGTGTCCTGTATGTATGTTTACGACATTTTTAATAGCGGTATGAATGCGAGTGTTTTTTCACAATTTTTCACAAACAATCAAAGCACGCAAATTGGTTTAGAGATTGTTAGTATGCGACTATCAGCCGCTACACCACGATTATGCGCACGTTCTAGAGTGTGATATAGACCTACGAATGAGCATGCGTTACGTATTCTGTATCAGCATGCTTGTTGCTGTGCTTTATCACCCTCGGGCATAATTGGCACAGAGGGTGATGTCAATCTTCACTACTTGTGATATCAGATACTGTATACATGCCTATAACAATGGTGTGGTGTTTGTTTTGTCGTTATCTTTGTCTTTTTTCAGATTGAGTGATCTAAAAGTCTTCAAGATTGTGTCAAACAAAGTGAGCAGCTTTCTGCCCTTTAATAAAATTAGTATAGGGAAATTCCTTATTTCTACCCTTCCAGGGGGGACAACGTTATCGCCCTGAAGAAAGTCCTGCACCATATTTTGGGCTTGAATTGGACTGAAACATGTTGGCTTTAGGGTCTTAGGACCATAATATCCCAATGACCTTATTCTTCTTTATTTTAATATCCTTGACAGATCCAAAAATAAAGGGAAACCGGGATCTGCCAGTGGATTTTTAATCTTTAAACCCCTGGCCAAACAATTCTTTAAGAGCTCCCTACAATACGGTTGAGCCCACCCCGACTTATAGGCGTTGGGGTGTCCCGATGATGAAGCATGACACCACTAGGGTGTGTGAGGGAATATAAAACAAAAGGAGTTGCCTCCTTCGCCATTTTAGAGTGGTGTACAATCATCAGCTTCATTTAAGGACATACCACCATTTATCAACCAGTATCTGTTTGTATTCTAATAACCGAACTACACGGTTAGGGTATAAGGGGAGTATTTATTGTGGATCAGGCAAACATGCTATCACACAATGTTTCGCAGGGCAAAAGTTTGGTGAACAGGGTCGATTTCAAAGAGGGAGAGGCGCAACATTTCAACCTTTGCCGAAAGGCTCATACCCCAATTAGTTTGCTGGTTTTGGAACAGTGGCTGAGTGGATACCCAGATGTTGGGGCCGCTTCAAAGTTGTATTGGGGTTTCAAGGAAGGTTTCAAAATTGGATATCAAGGGCCTAGAAAGGGCAGATGGGCAGACAACCTCAAATCGGCTAAAGAGTTACCACAGATAGTGCAGCGCAAGTTGGATGCAGAGTTACAGGCGGGCAGAATAGCGGGCCCATTTTTGCAGTGTCCGCTGGAGAACTTGATTGTGTCACCTTTGGGGTTAGTGCCCAAGAAAGCAGATGGGGAATTTCGCCTGATCCATCATTTATCATGGCCGGAGGGCCAGTCCATTAATGATTTTATTTCCCAGGTGGACACCAATGTGTCTTATGCTTCGGTGGATGACGCATTGAGATTGGTGAGGTCTGTGGGTGCAGGCGCCGAGTTGGCGAAGAGTAATATTCAGTCAGCTTTCCAGCTTTTGCCAATTCACCCATCTGACTTTGAGCTTTTGGGGATGTTCTTTAATGGGTCTTTCTACGTAGACAAAGTTCTCCCCATGGGTTGCTCAGTTTCTTGTGCCTTATTCGAGACTTTCAGCACGTTTTTGCAGTGGTGTTTTGTACAGAGGAGCGGCCATGTCTAGGTATGCCATTATTTGGATGACTTCATGTTCATTGGTGCGGCCAAGTCTGATCAATGTAGGCTGGCTTTATGCAATTTTCAGGATATGGCTCGGGATTTGGGTGTTCCGCTGGCCAAAGAAAAAACAGAAGGTCCCAGTACTAGACTAACATTTCTGGGTATTGAAATTGATACACAGGACATGACAGCACGTTTGCCGGCAGTGAAGGTTCAAGAGATCAGATCTTTCCTGTTGAGCATAGTTGGACAGGCGAAGTTGGAGCTCAGGCAAGTACAACGTTTGCTGGGTTATTTAAATTTTGCCTGTAGGGTGGTCAGGGCAGGTAGGACGTTCTGCAGGCTTCTCGGCATGGCAATGTCGGGGGCCTACCTCGCACACCATAGGATAAGGATTTCGAGAGCTATCAGGGAAGATCTTTACATTTGGCTACAATTTCAATGGAGTGTCGCTTTACTTTGTAGAGGACAACACAATATGGCAGATTCAACTTTTTTCTGATGCATCAGGGGCACATGGTTTTGGTTTGTTTTGGGAGGGGCGTTGGTGTGCTGAAAGATGGCCTGCGCATTGGGTTCAGCAAGGGCGCAGCATTGCCTTTTTGGAGCCGTTTCCGTTGATTGTGGCTTTGCTGGTGGTATGGGGAGAAGAATTTCGGGATAGATCGGTCCTGTTTCATGTGGATAACATGTCTGTAGTAGATTTGATTAATAAACAAAGAGCGAAAGATTTAAAGGTTCTACGTCTTTTGCGGGTTTTCATGTTGCAAAGTTTAAGCTTGAATATAGTTTTTCAGGGCTAGGCACAATTCCTGGTACCAATAACTCTACAGCAGACGCTTTATCTCGCTTTAATTGGCAGAAATTTCGCAGTTTGGCGCCAGGGGCGGACGCCTTCAAGACGTCGATTCCAAAGAGCTGGGGGATTGAGGATCGTTGAGCTAGTGGAGCACTCGGTGGCAAGTTCAACCAGACGCAGCTATCAGCAGGCTTGGCAAGAGTTTTTAAGTTATGGACAGTCTTTCTGTCAGGTTGGGGGCTCAATTGTCAGCAAACGTTGCATTCAAGGGTTTGTTTTGCACTTAATCAATAAGGGCCTCTCAAATACTACTATTGGGGGAAAACTGGTAGGGATTTCTTTTTATGGTCAATTATGGTGAGGCCGAGACCCGGTGGATGATGTACTTTTGCGGAGAATGCTGAAGGGGCTCAGTAGGGAGAGGAGTCAGGCAGTGACCCTACACGAACCAGTGACCTTTGATTTGTTGCAGAATTTGTTACTACAGTTACCGGTTTGTTGTTATGATAATTGGGAGGTTTCCCGTTTTAGGTTGTGCATGATTTGGCTATTTTTCGGTGCTTTCAGGGTGTCAGAGTTATTGGGCATGCGGGATCAAGCTGGCATTCACACTACTGAAGTTGATTTGCAAGGCCACAGGCTGAGGATATGGTTGAGGCGGTCGAAAACATATCAAGTTGGCAAAGGGGCGTGGGTTCTGTTAAAGGGTAGCAAGGTTGAAGGGTGTTGTCCTTTGAGGGAGTGGGAGAAGTTTACAGAAGCACCTGGTTTCAGGCCTGGCAGGATATTTTGTCATGAAAAAGGGTGCAGGATCACCAGCTCTCAGTTACTAGCTGTATTAAGGAAGGCTCTGGTCAGGTTGGGGAGAGACCCTTTTCGTTTTGGCACGCATTCTTTTCGTATTGGGGCGGCCACGGAGGCGGCCAGGATGGGTTGGGATTGGGATGATATAAGGAGGATTGGGAGGTGGAAATCGGCATGTTGTGCTCGTTATGTTCGCAAATAAATTGTTGTTGCCCTGGGCGATTTGTATTAACATTTGTTTCTTTGTCTAGGTCGCGTGCAAGGTCCATTGGCAGCCAAAATGCGTACTTGGATAGTGGAACATTCTTTCGTTAAATGGGCAGCATTATTTGCAGAGCAGCAGATTTATGGCAGATCGCTGGGACTTCCAAGCATGGGGCATGAAGTATTCTGGAAGGGTAAAGGTGGCATGCATTGGTCGGGGTTGTTTCCTACTTTATGTCAACTGCTCAGGGGTTTCCTGACATGCTCATTATACATCTGGGGGAAAACGATTTGGTGACACTATCTGGGTTGGCCCTGATTAAGCAAATGAAATTGGACCTCGCCGTAATAAAGGAGAATTGGGCGAACACATGTTTGGTTTGGACATCATTTATATATAGGCAGCACTGGAGAGGAGCGAGGAGTCACGCTGCTGTTGAAAAGGCCAGAAGGAAGCTTAATCGGGCCATGAAGGTTTTTTGCCAAGCCATGGGCATACAGGTTTTGTCTCATGATAGTATTACAGGTTCTGAAGGCCACTTATTTAGGGATGATGGGGTTCATTTATCCCAACTGGGTCAGGCGTATTATTTGCTTGAGATGAGGGAATTACTTTCTAATTTCTGGAATGAAAAAGTATGGTGCAGCAAGAGAATATTGTGACAGCTTTAGTTTACAGCAATCATTTAGGTGGGGCCAGGAAAACGCTTTGGTTTTCCTGGGTGGGGTCTTTTGGGGGTTTGGATAGTCTGGAGCGGGCGTATCCATCCCTCGAGGGGGTGGGGGGCGGGGAAGGACAGAACGCAAAAGAGGGGAAGGGGAAAGGATGGGGTTTAGAATTTCATGGGGTTTTGAGTTTTTGCAAGATGGGGATTGAAATGTTTGGGGTATTTTTCTGATGTAAAAAGTTGGGGGATTTTTGGGGAAGGATAATTCCAAAAGGTTTTACGATACCAATGTTCTATATATATATATGAAGTTGTTGATTAATGTGATATGATTTACCTGTCTTAATAAAGTGGCCTTTTCTGCTATAATGATAAGTCAGTGGTTTGTTGTTACTGCGCGATGGGGTCCCAGGGGGAACATAGTGCGAGCCGGTGTCCCCCTGGGGTTTTTCGCACGGTGGAACAAGTCACGCAGCGCTTCAGGTGAAGTTGATTGGGAGGAGGCGGGTGTCGGGGAAGCTATAAATAAGGGTGGGTTACAGCGGGAAGGATCTGGCGCAGGGCGTTTTGTTGGAGTTTGCCGAGTTTTTGACCCACCCTAGTTTGAGTGGAGTAGGGGAAGTGTATTAAAAAAAAACAAAAAAAACGTCACAATAAGACAGGTATTACATCACTAGGTTTTTTCATCAAGCAGGCGTCTTTTGGGGGTTTGGATAGTCTGGAGCGGGCGTATCCATCCCTCGAGGGGGTGGGGGGCGGGGAAGAACAGAACGCAAAAGAGGGGAAGGGGAAAGGACGGGGTTTACAATTTCATGGGGTTTTGAGTTTTTGCAAGATGGGGATTGAAATGTTTGGGGTATTTTTCTGATGTAAAAAGTTGGGGGATTTTTGGGGAAGGATAATTCCAAAAGGTTTTACGATGCCAATGTTCTATATATATATATATATATATATATATATATATATATATATATATATATATATATATATATGAAGTTGTTGATTAATGTGATATGATTTACCTGTCTTAATAAAGTGGCCTTTTCTGCTATAATAAGTCAGTGGTTTGTTGTTACTGCGCGAGTAAGACACGTTATGCCTGCAGAAACTAAAGGAGGATATACGATTGAGCAGTTGTCTTACACGCACCATTGAGTTGTAAGTAGATAGGGGTATCACACGGATTAACAAGATGATATTTTATAATAGTTTATTTACAGATTTACTACGCACAGCACGCATTTTTTGAACTTCGGTTGGAAGATCACGGACACTTTCGTATTCACTTGGTATGTCTTAGAATACTATAAGTACCTACCATACACGTGGTGGCGGCATGTTGCGTTTCAGGGTTCAGCAGGGTTACACATGATGACACAGCACGGCATGTTTATCTAGACACGACTGCGTTGTTGGACTTTGAGTCATCAATCACTTTGGTTGATATCTTGCACAACGGGATAACATGCATGTTGCATAAGATGTAATTTACTTTTTTACATCGCATGAATATTTCTTTTGAGCTTCCTTGAGCATGAGTTGGTTATGGTATTTGGTCTATTTTGTAAGCATTCCTGGTTGGCATTAAAACATGTGTTTATACATTTCATTTCCCCAGTTCCCCTGACGAAGGGTACTTACTCGATATGTATTGGGAATAAAACATGAAGTCTACAGAAACGTTTGTCATTACATGAAACTATGATAATGTGGTAACATTGTTTTTGTTTGCATTGTTGGTTAAAACAAGCCTTCCTCGAAGGTCAATCACTTTGTATTGTGACTGAAAAGCAAGTTTAAAGCAATTTTGATCAGATTTTGAGTTCAAATAAAATGTCAGATTCAATTGTTAAGTTTGATGATATTTATATCTGATTGTTTAAACCGTAAGGGTTTAGAGTTGTGGCAATCATGTTGGGTGCACAGTTTCTGTGCACCTTTCTCCAAAGGCTTATTTTGCGAGGTTGAAGTGGCAGTTTAAAACTGCATCCATAGGATAAAATGGCAGGTCTGAGACATGTTTAAAAAGGGTACTTAAGAGGGTGGCACAATCAGTGATGGGGGCCCACTAGTAGCATGTCATTTAAAGGCTCTGAGTACATGTAGTACCACTTCACTAAGGACTTACAAGTAAATTACATATACCAATTGGGTGTAAGCCAATGTTACCATGTTTAAAGAAGAGAGCACGTGCACTTTTGCACTGGTTAGCAGAGGTAAAGTGTGCAGAACACCAAGCCCTGCAAAAACAGATGGCTGGAAGGCAAAAGATTCAGGGATGACCCTGCTGATAGGGCCGAGTCCAACAAGGTGGATTTTGAGGGCTAGTAGCAGGGAATCAGGGTGGTTCAAAGCCACTAGGTGGAGGAGTAGGGTATCACAGTGAGAGTGCAAGATGCTAGAATGATATAATCCTTAAAATGGTATATTGAGATATCTGGTGAGGTTGTGATATTGCAAGGTGAGAAAGCAAAAGGAGAGGCTGCAAGCATATTTTTAGTTGATTTATTTATAAGCAGTTTTCTATAGTGCAGACTATACCTAGAAGGGTGATACAACACTTCACAAAAAGACTATTTGCAGGTGATTCGGTCCTATAAGCAGATTCACACTGAACAACGAATACATGGCAAGAGAACACAACCACAAAAAAATGAAAATAAAATAGATATTCAACCATATGGGATAAATACATTGAAAATTGTTTTCTCATCCCAATTGACCTGATATTAGTAGGGATCCAGTTCCAGAACCTCAGAATACTACTTTAGAAGGACTGTTTTGATATATATTTTTTTTAAATAATGGGATTTCAAGAAGAAACAAGTCTGCACTTCACACTTGCTGCTCTTAATCTGAAACAGAAAAATTCTATTATAGATATGGTGGGAAGACAGCGTACAGACACAATAGATCATCAATGTACTGGACTAGGACTGAGTGATAGGGCATCACCAAGGAATTTAAATTCTTTTTGAGTATGTGAATAAAGATTGAGAGGCTCTCCATACACCCTAGTGTGACTCGGCACCATACCAAGACATGGCTTCCGAAATGGAAAGCGAAGAGAAACTATCAACAATTGAATTAACACTTCTCGAATCCTGCACTTTGCGGTACTTGTGGTTGGGCTTCTGCAAACCCATGATGGGTGAGTTACATGGACTCCCCATAATCTCCTTCAGCATGCGTTGCTCAATCATTGTGTGAATTACAGGAGTAATCCCAGCAACGGTTTCGGGAGTCAAATTATATTGTGGGATTCCCAGGTACTTAGCATTTGGCTTCACTGTAATGCTAACTGGTTGAACACCTTTGAGACCAATGTCTTTCCCTGAAAAGTCCCAGACCCAGGTAACGCTCTGTCTCTCAAATCCAAGGGTAGATTATCCTTTGTTAGCATGGGGTACAGTTCAAATTCAGATCTCTGTCTAACAAGTTTAAAGGCAATATCTTCATCATAAGTCTGAAACATAATTCTGTTTGGGGTACAGTAAATGAAAAAACGTAGCTTGCCCAAAAGATCTCATCTAAGCAGATTTACAGGACTCGAATCACACACCACAAATTGGTGATTCTGCTCAAAGGACCCTATTTTGATAGGTACCGTTTCTGAAACTGAGCTAGTCATTTCTTTATTTCCAACTACTACTACTTGAATTCTTTGTACCAAGAAGGGGTAGGTTAGGAACCTCTGCATTTCTCACAGTAAAGCGGGTAGCACCAGGGTCAATGAGGAATGAAACGGTATTCCCATTCACCTCACTATCCACGTATTGGCCACTCTGGTCTACCTCTAAGGCTGCGCCAAGCACGCAATCCTCCTCCCCTCTCAGGCCCGTCATCGCGACAGGTTGGAGTCGAAATCATCATCTGCCTGAATTAGGGAGTACTGTTGAGACGTACCCTGATTCACAAAGGGGTTAGTTTTTACATTGGAGATTTGATTTGCACTGTATCTCAGAACATTTGTGTTCTGCTATGCCGTTAGGGCTTGTGGAGGTATTCAGATAAAATATTTAAAAAAAAATATTTAGGAGCAGGAATATCGAGTTTCAAATATTATGATCTACAAATCTTGAGTGCAAAAATATCCTTGACAAGAATATCGATTTTGAGGTGAGCAATATCAATGTTATAAATATCTTTTTTTAATATCGATGTTAAAAATATCTATGTTGTTAATATCATTTATAAAAATATTGTTGATAACATCGTTTTTTAAATATCTTTATGCATTTTAGTATATATTTTAATTTTACATGGTATAAATTGTTTGTATTTTTTTTTTTTTTTTGAAAATCTTTTTATTAATAACGCTCGTGAGACCATACAATACATAAGAATACCAATAAATCACAGTTGGAGATATTGCACAGATCAATGTTAAACATGTCACGTGGGAGCAACAAGGACCAGGATAACACCCCCGTCATTCAGCCCACTACATCAACCTCAGAATTCCTGTACTTCCGCCAGGGCGCCCACACCTTCTTCCACTTTTGGTACACCCCCTACTATTGTAAACAGTTTCCTCCGCTCTTTGGCACCAGTCTAGATCTCGCTTCCAGTCGTCCAATTGCGGGGGCATCCGCGCCCCCCAGCACCTTGCGATATTGCGCTTTGCTACCCCTACCGCTAGGACCAGCCATATAGCCATATACCTCGGCCAATCAGTGTCACCTTTGATCATTAATAGCAGCCACTTCGGGGACATAGGGACAGTCTTTCCCACTACACTAGTCAGAGTGTCCGTAACCTTCAGCCAAAAGGGGATAATCTCTGGACAATCCCACAAGATGTGGAAGAAGGTACCCTCCCCTTGGCAACCCCGTACACACAGCGCTGTCTGGCTCCTTCCCCAGGCGTACAGGTGTGTGCGTGGATAATAGGTGCGATGGAGGATTTTAAACTGCACCAGACGGAACCGTGAGCGTATTGCGGTTTGTATTATTATTGTTAATGTTTCTTAATATAGTTTGTAAATCTTTTGTTGTTTTTAAATGTAATTGAATAGTTTATTTGTGTTTTTAGTGCTGTAGCAGGTTGTGGTATTTATAGGGGTACAGGGTGAGAAGTAAATTAATTCTAATTAATAATTATTTAATATTAACTAATTAATTGATAATTGCTTATGATAACTGTGTAAGTAATTTTTGTTAATTACTTTAAGTTTTAGGTGTGGGTTGTTGCACTTGTAGGGGTATAGAGTGGGAAGTAATTTAATTATAATTATTTATTAATACATTTTTAATTATTATTAAGTATATAATTGACATTTAATTATGTAAATTGTGTAATTAATTTTAATTTTTATTAATATTTTTGGTTTATGTTGTGGTTTTTGTAGGGGTAAAGGGCGTGAAGGAAATTAATTATCACAATTAATTAATGTTCATTATTAATAATTATTCAATTGATAATTAATGTAAATTGTGTAATTATGAATTTTTAAAGTTATATATGAAGTGCGGGTTGTTGTCTTTGTAGGGGTAAATGGTGAGAAGTTAATTAAATATAATTAATGTATTAATATTTAATTGTTTAAATAATAATTAATTATGTAAATTATATAATTTTTTATTTTATTTATATTAGGTGCATTGTGTTGGGTTTGTAGGTATAAAGGTGAGAAGTTAATTAAATATAATTATTTTATTATTAGTTAATTAATTTTAATTGATAATTAAATATGTACAATTTGTAATTATTATAACTTTTAGATACATTTTAGGTGTTTATTGTTTACTTTGTAGAAGTATAGGGTAGGAAGTTATTTAAGTAATAATGTAAAAATAGTTATTTATTGTTTTAAAAAATGTTTTATTTATTATGTTATATGCTAATCGTGTTATGCTTTTTAATTGTAAATACCATTATATTTATTGGTTGCTATAATTGTGAAAATATTGTGTGGTATTTTAATTATATTGTTATTACTTGTATTAATTTAAAACCTTTATTAAACATAATAAATATGTAATTTTTATATTTTAAGAAAATATTATATATATACTTTAGATGTAAATATTTATACGAAGGAACTAGAGGACCAATTGTGACAGGAACTGTCAATGCATCTGGAGCATTTCGAGCAAGTGAATTTAAAGGGGCTATCATTGCTGAATTCTCTCCCATCAAATCTTGCAATAGGCACATCAAAAGTCCCTCTCATAGGTACATTACTCGCTCCACCACTTTCAGAGACATTATATGAAGGTTCTAGTCTAACAATAATTTGGTTATAAAGTCCTCATTTTAACACTATCCTCAGCTGTGTTTTCACTGTCATCTGTCTCTTTCTTCTTTTCCTTATCCTTGTGTTTATCTTTCCCTTTTCCCTCACTTCTTAGTGCAGGATTTAATCTCGCTCCCTCGATCATATCTGTTCTCCGAAATTTCTGTTCTGCATCCCATCTAGCATCTGCACAAGCGCGTATGGCTCTCTTGACTCTCACTTGAAATGTCTCTGTCAGTCTAAGATGAGATGTGTGTTCACAGGCATTTAGTGCTTCATATTGTGTAGGTCTAGGAGGTGGTTTCATTTCATACAGCGTCCTCCTTAAACACTCAGTAATTCTCAAAATGAATGTACCATAATGAAATGTTAATGCACCATCTTTCTCAGTGAGCTTATGCCACTGTGCGAGCCAAACACCTGTGAAGACCAACATATATCACCTAAGTATTACCTGGTGTACCTTCAGGCGGTGTCTCTTTTCTCATGCTAACAGACACAGTTGCATCCCCCTTCACAAGGCTTTGTAATGCTTTAAAGAATTTCATTTTCTGTCAAAACATGCAATATTCGCAAATAACTTTTCGTTGAAACCAGGAAATGATATTTCACCAATTCTCTGCTCAGCGATCATAACCAATACCAGCGCGACTCTCTATGATGTATTCAACCAATCCCAGCATGGCTCTACACCAACCGACCTATGTCAATGCAGCACATTGTGACGACAATCACACTCCTTGCAGAAGATCACCCTCCTTTACAGTTTTCACTCAAGCACATTCTCTAAACAATCTACGCAAAACAATGCAAACAATTTCAACAACTAACTCTGTTTGCTCCTCTAAAGAAATTAAAGATTTTTCATACACACAAAAGATAATTCCGAACAACACTTTCCAACCTACCCTAACATTCACTTCAAGTGAAACCTCCACCAGCAGAGGAATTTGCAACCTGACTTTCTTTGGTTCCTTCTTCTTTGACCATCTACCTTCCTATTTATCTAACTCACTCCACTTTTGAACATATGAAATTAATTTCTTGATCTGTAATTTCATTCTTGTTGGTTGCATGTTTGCAAGATCTCTGTCACTAAAGCTTAACCTGTAACTTCTTTGTAAGTCTTTGGATTTCTTCAAATCAATTCCATGTCTTTGAGACTCTCCTACAGCGTGAGCACTATATTATAACTCACAAAGCCTCTACGTAACACCCACCAGGTACGTATTGTCAGGGGTCCATTGTCCTCGTCAATTCTCACGTTGCGGACTGCAACATCCACGAAAAGTCACACACTAGACATGGGAGCAACATCTTCTTCTCACACACAAGGGAAATCTCAACACTTGCTCAATAAGTCTTTTCGTTAATGCTCTGGCCCTCCATATTCTTTTGTCAAGGTCTTCCTCTCAGGATCTCTCTATATCTCTAGTACAGTAATGTATCTATTCTACAACTAACAATGCATGTGAATTCCTGCAAGAAATGTCACGTTATCAGAAAATGGAAAACAGCATTTATGCAGCATGTTGGAATACAGGCCTAAATAGTCCACCTAAAGTGTTAGCAAAAGTGTACATTTAATATGCTTGCAATCATTTAAACACAAATGAATATATGTTTCTAGTACATTACATTAAATTTAGAGAGCATGTGGCATACAGTAAGTCTTCAAATTAATCACGTGTAAGGATGGCTGAGAGCATAAGTGTAACATTAGTGCATACATTACATAAACCCTTAGTAAATGCCAAACTGAAAACCCAACCAGCATCCCCTTTCCCAACCTAATAACTAGTGATTGACAACCCTATTCATAAACCATAATGTGAACCTGTAAAAACTACCTTAAAAGCCGCGATCTGCAGCCTAATCGCCTCCTCCACGCTCACTTCAACTGCCGTGAATGCATATTCCCTCGTCTTCACAAACAACATCTAAACTCTCCCACATGAATACCATCTGTTTTTAACCAATCAAGACGGTGTAGCCCTGACTCCGTGACCCAGTCCCAGTTTGAACTGTGAACCTTAAAGAAATACGTTATATAGCCTCTCGGTGTAAATGTACACACCCTGAAGAAAGGAAAAAAGGAAAAACTACTCGGTGTAAATGTACACACCCTGAAAAAAGGAAAAACTACTCCATTCCACCCATGAATGTACGTGCCCAACCTTATTCCATTCTCACCCTCCCAACCATTGTGATATAACCGGTGTGTTCCTAAAAAATAATAATAAACGCATCAAAAATGTAACCAAAATATTTCCGCAAAATGAATGACTCAAAAATTAAATGTCCATAATGAATGAAAAGACTCGCAAATGTGAACAGGATTTAAATGTCCTTCATAACGAGTGTTGCAATTCCTTTCAGTGATTTTCATACATAACTGCATGAGGACCCTTCTGAATGTTCCATGTGCTCTCGCTGTCTTCGAGGTGATATTTCATTCACTGCCATTACATCCTTTGTATTTGATTTGTTCATAGTTATCAGCAGGGTGCAAACTTGCGTTTTCATATTAGCTCGGCACAATTGTTGCATCACATTTTGGCTCTTTGAGCACTTATTTCAGGTTGAGCTTAATTTGTAGTAGGCAAGGGGGACTATTACTATGTTTACACAAGTATGTATTTCACAAAAGATGCAGGATGGGATTGATTTAGGGTCAACCACAGGGGGAGTTAATAGTATGTGTACACAAATGTTAAAGACAGCTTGCATTGAGCAGATGGTTTAGATGTCTTTTTTTATTATTGCAGTTACCCCTGACGAAGGGCTAAAATAGCCCAAAATGCATTGGGTGGAACTACGTAAGGCTACTCAGCATGAATTGTTTACCCCTACATGTCGATGTTGAAGCCCGGATGGGCACGCAGAAGACATTTGAAAAATATAAAATAAAGAACTACTGTGGAATCTCGCTGTCATCGTTGTGATTGTGATCTAATGGATTAACTTTTAAATGAGCTTTTGACAAAATATTGTTTTACAATTTGGATTTAACTTGGAGTACGACACGCATATATGTTTATTGTGAGGATCAATTCCTGCACTTCGCAGTGCGACTGATTGGCGCGTAAGGCAAGTGCCTTCTGAATTACTTTTAGAAAGTTGGCATTTTCTTACTTTAACCTTTCTTTGCCTCTGTCTGTCTCTGAATATGCGTCTGGGTTGGGTGACAGCTGGGCTTGTGCATTCGCTCTAGACAGTCACACACAGGGAGCTGGGGTCTGACATTTGCATCCAGATGGACCATCACCAGGCTGATGGGCCTTCCTGATGTAGATTGGGAGGGAGGAGCTGACACTTGCAACTGAATAGGGCTGTGCCTGTTCCCACACAAAGAGATGCATACCCCCTGTAGTGTGTCTGGAGCCAGGGCAGGAGAGGCAGGGACCGTGTGATCTTCAAAGGCCTCTTTGATGCCTCCCCCACTTCAAATGCAAATTTGGGTATAAGTACTGGACCCCTAACACCACCAAATCAGAACTCTACTGGAACTAAGAACACTTTCCCTGGAAGAAGAGCTGCTGTGCTGCAGGAGGGACTGCCACTTTGCTAACTGCATTGTTCTGCTGGCCTGGTACCTGCTGATTGCTGTGCTGTAGGATTGACTGCCATTTCGCTACCTGCTCTGCTGTGTTGGCCTGATGTCTTCTGCTTCTTGCTGGGAGTGAGAAGGACTAGACCTGTTCTCTAAATCCTTGAATCCAAGATTTTCCAAGGGCTTGCCTCCTGTTTTCTAAAGTCTCAGGGACACAAAATACTTATTGCAACTCTGCTGGTGCTGCTGAACTCTGCCATCTGTGAGTCTTACCTTTGTGTGAGATTCCCCCCTTCAAACCTGGGCCTCAGAAGAGGGTTCTGCAGCTGTGTTCTTCAAAAATTGACACAGTGGCCCCTTTGCGCAGATCGTAACCGATGCATTGCCCTCTGATGCTGATGCAGTGCCAATTCGATGGTGACACGGGTACCGACTGTGTGGATCGATGACGACATAACACCGATCCTTTGACACCGACAGCGATGCTCGACGATGATGCAGAGCCGATCTTTTGACACCGTCTGTGGAATCAACTCTGAAACATCAATCTGACTGCGCGTAAAAGGCTGACGCATCGTGCTCTCGGCTTCAATGCTTTGCTCTATACAAGGTACTTTTTCAGTGGACCCTGCATGGGTTCTGTAGCCAGCCTGCCCTCCATCGTGGACGGCCTGAATTTTGGATTTGTACCAGTCCCTCGCAACCTCAAGTAACCTTTTGACAGCTAGTGACTTCTAAGCACTGTTTTTGCATTTGCTCTTTAGACATTCACATCACAACTTATACTTATTTGATTTTTGTTGTTTATGTCTTGTTTTACTCAGATAAATATTTTCTATTTTTGTAAACTGGTGTGGAGTGTTTTTGTTGTGTTTTCACTGTGTTACTGTAATTTAAGTGTTGCACAAATACTTTACATATTGCCTCTTAAGTTAAGCCTGACTGCTCTGTGCGGAGCTAGCGAGGGTGAGCACAGGTTAATTTAGGTTGTGTATCTGACTTACCCTGACTAGGATTTTGGTCCCTACTTGGACAGAGTGCATACCTTTGCCAACTGGAGACCCAATTTCTGACAGGAGTCAAGATAGAGCCCAGTGGTAATCTACAGGCCACAGAGAGTTATTTAGATCTTAATGAAAAGATGACAGTTTGAGAGGTATGAAGTAAACCATTGCATGGATGTGTTTTTTTCAGCAGGTAAGGGTCTGTATAGTTTTGATCATCTGAGAAATAGCTGAGGGAGACTATGATTCCCTTGATCAGATTGCGTATAAATGGGCGTAGTTCATGATGGATGATCGTGCGAAGTTATCTTGTCATGGTAGGTTGAGGCCTTGAGGCAATATAGAACATTAATCAGTTCAGTGTGTTAGAGGTGGTCTAAAGATGTATACTTCAGGTCATGCTAAAAGGGACTGGAGGCAGTATGGACAGCAGTTGTCAATGTGAGTGCTGAATGTATCTGTATTCTAGATGAGGAAGTTATTGATGGTGCAGCACATGTTGAATGATTATGAAATTGGAAGGTTTAGGACAGAACTAATGTAGAGTGAAACTGCTTTGAAAAACAATTTGCTTCTATTGATTGCTTCAGTCATGTGAAAACATAAGCAATAATGAATTCAATTTGATTGGTTCCCAAGATTATTTTTATTCCAAATAAATGTGCAAAACAAATTGAATCTTTACCTACCATTGTGGATAACCATGAAGCTGGTACTAATACGAGATTCTCATTGGCATATCTGCTTCACTAAGGGCCAAATGTCCAAGCACCAATTTGCAAATCAAGATGTGAAATTTGTGATGTCACCTATATATTAATAGGTTCCATTGCAAATTGTCCATTTGCAGGAGTTGTGAAATAACCATCCTTTAGCAACACTAGATGATAGTGGTGTTCTATCTATTAGCGCAATGTAATTTCTGATATCTCATGCCACTTTTTTTTCACCTGAGCACGCACCTCGCATAACAAAGTCTCATGTAGTAATGGCTGGAGACTGGTTTGAATAGAAACAGTCTCTCAGCAAGATATTTTCTGTGCACACCAATTTCCCGTTGGTACCTCACAAGACTTTTTGTCGCAGTGAGTGTCCTACCTTCCTGCTTTCTGACTTGTTTTGCAAGTCCACACTATTTCTATAACATTTTCTAGCTAGCTTATGTCTCAAGTGATTCTTTCCCATTTCCTTGTTTTGATAGTAATGCCATTTGAATTACATTCTGATATCAATATCACTCTGACGATCCTACGATAACTGCCCGTCCAATCCCATGCCCTCTTCTTAACCATCTACATCATCCACGAAGCCGTAATATGCGCTGCGCCATGCTGGATAGTAGTCAACCAAACCATCTTAGGCAGACAATATAATACAAGAAGCCACAACAATGCTGAACTTGAAATCAAGACTTGCAAAGTCTGAAGACCAGAAACACCCATTCTCAAACTGTCAGTCAGAATTTAAAAGACACTTGGAACAAATTATGCTTTCCCCTTCTTCTAAGCACTTTAGGAAGAAACTCATAAGTCTTTAATGTGCACCTCACCTTTGATCAATAAATAACTTCCTTATCCTGATCCCAACTACATATGACTCCTGTCTCCCTCCATTTTCCACAACCCCCACAGTGCCAGATCCTTGCTCTCATCCCTTTATGTTGTGTTCAGTGCTGCACTGGCCTCTAGATAGGCCGGTGCTTCATAAATACTAACTACCTAAGAGTACATTTCCCCATCTGAAAATTCAGAGCTCCTTCATTAAATATAAAGAAACCTGCTGAGCAGTGTAGATGCTTTTCTTTTTAAATTAAAGAAATACTGATTATCAAAGCATGGCAGCGCCTGCGCATTTTTATTTTAAGCACATCAGCTTGTTTGAAATTGCTTACAATCTCTCCTCAAAATCTGTGATATTGTTGAAAGAATGCAGCAGGGCACTAGCTTGTTTCTTGACACAGGACTGGTTCCCAAACGTTATATGTGCAGCAGTGCTCATTTCATGCAATGTAAAAGATTTCGAACACCTCCACACTCAGTGAGCGGTCTATCAATAATAAATGTGGATTGAGGTGAACTATGGGGTCCAGTAGTTTCATTACACCATGCAGCGGTAGATCAAGTGCATACAGCAGGACAATAGTCAAGCCAAAGACATTTCAAATTTAAAAAAATGTCTCATTTCCAAAGGACACCCGGCTTGACACAAGCCTCTACATCACTTAGTCCTTTGGTAAATTTATATTTATGTAGAACCGTGCCATTAGTTTTATTTAGACCCAGTAAATAGAATATAGTGTTATATTACGGTATAAATTTATTTGTATAGAACTTTCTATCGTCATCTCAGCATCACAGTGTTTTATCAATCCGGGCACCCTTTTTGTGGGGTTATGTGATTTCCACCTATCAGTTGTGTGTGGTTGCTTGCTTGTATATGGTTAGTAGATTTGTTAAAGTAATTCTGTTACAGCAATTTATAAAGTGCATGGCTGCCCCCAGCAGGGCTTCCAAGTTCTAAGAGACCCGACTACTCCTGTAAATGAAAACCTTAAACAAGACTGTTCCTTAATATGTGTGCTAGAAACTGAAAAGAACGGCCTCCCTGTCTAAATCGATTGATCCGAGGTGTTGAGACCAGTCTCAAATTGAAAGAGCATAGAATTCTGGGAGGGCAATGTGGCTGAATGAGGTGATTTTGATAATAAAGACCGACCTTCGCCATAGATCTATATTTTATGCGGAGGAATTTGAAGCGCATCCGCTTCTCTCCGAGTACCAATGCAGTACTCAAATTTGGGATGTTACTGAGCTAAACTTTGGAGTATGGCCCAAAAGTCGAGCTGCCACATTCTGATTTCTTTGAAGTCCCTTCAGCGAAGCCTTTGTGATACCCAAGTCATAATATGATGCTGTAGTCTAGGGAGGTGTTATTAAAGCCTGGACCACGGACTTTTTTCGGTACAATGTCAAGATCCCAAAGGATTTTCCTCAAGCAAATGAGCAGACCAAAGCAGCACGCATTCACCAGACAAGATTCCCAAGTTTTTTACAGCATACATGGTTGGGGACAGGGTGTGGACCCAGATCGTCCGGCCACCATTGAGGTCCCAAGAGATTAGGCTGGTTGCCAACATCTGTAGTTTAATAATGGTTAATGTTAGTGAACATGAAAGTAAAATGAGTTTCATCCTGACAATGATTTTTACAGTGTAATATGTGCTTGGATAGGAGTGGCAAATGACTTTGCATTTTTTAGGGGTGGGAAGAACTGCTGAGTTTCACGGAGTTCCGCGATCGGGCTGAATTTGGCACGTCACGCTGCTCAAGCGGATTTTTAGCGTGGGAGCTTATTTCATGGTGTAAAATCAGCACAAACAGCACCAAGCAGTATGCCAGAGGGCGCTGCTTCTTTCGGCTGCTTGAGTAGATTTTCCACTCCAGCACCGCCAAGCATATTTTGAGTTGCATTTCCACTGCCCATTTTATGGCGGTGACCCCACCATGAAATGGGTGGCAGAGATACAACTAAGGGGCCCTAACCGGGTCACCTGCCACTTTTGGGCCTAGGGATGCATGTGAGGGGGGCACATGTTGTGCCCCCCTGGAATTGCACCCATGTTCCTGCATGGTGTGGAATGCAAGATATGGTGCATGCCACACATTGCAGGAATGTGCTGCAGGCGCTGTCACAGCGGCGGTCTGCTGTTAAAGCTCTCCTATGAGCCTAACACAGCCGCCACCATGAGACCACCGCAGCACCACCCGCCCGCCCTGGAATTCAACTCAGAATCTGGAAGGCGGATGCACCATGTGCTTGGTGGTCCTCCTGCAAGTGCAGCGGTGGCGGTGCTGCAGGAGGACAGCAAAACTCGTAATAAGGCCCTAATTCTTTGAGCAGGAGCAAAATAAGGCTTCGGGTCTCAAGAGAGTTGAAAGGACTTCAAAGGAGCATCTACATCACACTATCTCAGCAATGAACAATAAAACCATACGGTTCTCGACAAGATGCAACACTCTCCATGGTTCTCAGGGAGAGAAAACCAATCAGCATCTAACATTCCTCGATAAGGTGGTTGCACCCTTCTTCCCAGCCATCACACAATGGAGGGTTTCATCTGCACAACCTTTAAGAGGTATCTCGTAGCTGGATGATTAATCATGGTCAGCTTGTCCTCCAGGTGCAGGTGTGGAAATTCAATATTCACTGTCTATAGAAACCAAAACATTTTGTAGCTTTCTAATTAACTCAAACCACTGCTGCTTTGTTCCTGAAACAAGAGAAGGAACAAAACAGACAAAAGTTAGTGTGAGTCATTTAAACTGAGACCTACATGGTTACCTATGGCTAACTTAATGTAAATATCACACTTTATACATGTGTATATGATGTGCAGATTAATATATAAGGTAAGCAAAATGAGCGATAGTGACAGAGTGTCCCCAGTGCCACCCTGGTTGGAGGGGCATTGGCACGCTGTATCTTAACACCAAAATAGCGTCATCCCTGTAGAGTCAATAAGTGAAATTGAATCATTCACAGAGGCTATGCAATATTTCAAAGGCATGAATATTGCAAATGAACAAAATAGCAGCTGAAGCAGAAATCAAAGCGAAGCTGATAATATGAGCAGAGACTATGGAAAAAGAAAAGGCAGGGATCATGCCTACATTTCGCCAAATAAGCAACATAAATAGAAGGGCAATCAGTTTGTCACCAAAGAAGAGCTTAAACAACCTTTTGAAGACACAGATTTCACCTGCTCCCACTAGCAATGAGGGGAAATATTTTGTTCAGGGATTTGAACCCCAAGCCCCTCTCATGCTCTCAAAGACACCTACAGGTAGACAATCATTAGTCAGGCAAGCCCTAGTCAGATCTTGCCTCAAACCCTAACCTCGTTGTCACTGTGCGCATTCAAGAGTGCGTCACAAAATGCTTGGTAGGTTGCTCAGAAACGCTCATCAGACCGTATTCCCTGCATGCAACCAAATAGTTTATTTTATGTACAAGAGACTATTGTTCTATCTCATTTACATGTGATGATGTCCTCCTGCCATCCTAAAATGTACTGCCAAAGGTTTTGACTTTCATTTTTAGCAGGGAATGACATGTAAGGGTGTAAACATAAACAGTTAAAACAAAGGACAAGCAATGCTAGGGGTCAGAGATTTACTCTCCTTCCATTTGTTTGGCTGTGACCCCAGCGCAGCACACATTTGGTTGGACATTCATTTTTTAAATCGTAGCCTGGCTGTTTGCTGAAAGAATAAACTGAAAGGCTAGCAATAAATCACTTTCATATTCTCAGGGGAATAGGGATCCCCTAACTCCTTCTTCACCTGCTGCTGAGTATTAAATTTCATTCCTCTCATTTCCTCAAAATTCATCACTTAAAACTTCTCTATCATAGTACACAAGACTGTTGATTCAGACAAAAGTATCCAGACATTGCTGCCAAAATGTAATATCCTGTTCTAGACATCTCCTGGTTCTGCATCTCTGGAGACAGACTCTAGCTATCAAATGTTTGAGGACACCGTGTACTGCAGCTTGTGTTGTTATGGCATGGTATGTCATGGCATGTTAGGTTGTAATAAAATAGATTTTGTTGCAATGTTATCAGTTTTTTCAGTAGTACTTTCTATCTTTAGCATAGGACTGCAGTTGCTTCTTCACAGATGCAATGTTTTTTTTTTTTACGGTTCTCGAATTTCCGTTCATCTGTTGCATGTTTGTTTGATTATATTTAGTTTTATGCACACGTTCCAACAGCAGCCTATGTACAATTAAAGGATTGAAAATAAGGTCATTTTGGTGGTAGTGACAAGGTGAAATGTCACATGTGTAAGACATTTTTGAAAATGTGCATGAAAAAAGAGCTCCTATCATTTTCAGAAGACATTTTTCACTATTGCCATTAAATATAATACATATCCAAACAACTGCAACAAAGATGACAGTAGAAATCAATTTGTAACTCTTACTTCAGTGAATTAGAAAAACGACCAGGCAGAGGAACTGAAGAAATAGAAACAGGTGGGTAGCATATATGACTACTTCAACAAGGTGCAAATTGAGGGGGAATTATAAGATTTTGGTAGGGATAGACCACTGTTTCATTGGCTCCTCTTTAACATAATGTGCCATTGCAAAGTCTTACTTATGATGACACAACGTTATTATTCTCAGCTTTGGCACTCAATCTGCAAAGGTTCATCCCTACATTTTCATTAGCTCTGGACACAAGGAATACTCAGTATTCACAAGATCAGATACATTTTTCAATCAATCAATCAATCAATCAATCAGGGGTTTGTACAGCGCACTACTCACCTATTAGGGTATCAAGGCACTGGGGGTTGCAACTCCGTTAGGGTAATTCGAAAAGCCAGGTCTTGGCTGTGAGGTAGGAGATTGACCTTCCACCCGCTCTGTTCCTGTAGAAGCATGGGACAGTGGTTAGGGCAAGGTCAGCAGAGCAGAGGTTTCTCTTGGGGGTATGGAAGGAAAGGCGGTTATTGAGGTATTGTGGTCCAATGTTGTGGAGGGCCTTGTAGGCATGCGAGAGCAGCTTGAAAGTTATTCTTCTTTCGACGGGAAGCCAGTGGAGGTCGCAGAGGTTTTGGGTGATGTGGTTGTGCCGTGGGATGTCGAGGATTAGTCTAGGTGCGGCGTTCTGGACATTCTAGAGTTTGCGGAGTAGTCTTTTGTTGATGGCGTTGGCGTAGTCCAATCTGCTGGTGACGAGGGCGTGAGTGACCGTTTTCCTGGAGTCTGAGGATATCCATTTGAATGTTTTACGTAGTATTCAGAAGGCATTGAAGCATGTGGAGGAGATGGCGATGATCTGGCGATTCATAGTGAGCGATATGATGCTGAGGTTACGTGCATGGTCTGTTGGGGTGGGTGGGTTTCCAAGGGCGGGGGGCCACCAGGTGTCGTCCCATGTGGAGGGGGTGGAGCCGAGGATGAGGACTTCTGTTTTCTCTGAGTTGAGTTTCAGGCAGCTGTTCTTCCTCCAGGTTGCAAATGCTTTCATCCCTTCTTGGAAGTTGTGCCTGGTGACGTTAGGTTCTTTGGTGAGGGAGAGGGTGAGTTGGGTGTCATTGGCATAGGAGACGATGTTGAGCCCATGATTTTTGATGATGGTTGTGCGGGGGCCATGTAGACGTTGAAGAGGGTGGGGCTGAGGGAGTATCCTTGAGGTACTCCCCATCTGGTCTCTGTTGGTTCTGAGAGGAAGGGCGGGAGTCTTATTCTCTGTGTTCTGTCCATGAGGAATGAGCATATCCAGAATAGGGCCTGTTAGAAATGGGATTTCTGGTTGGCTAAGGCTTGCGCCAAAGCGAGGCAGAAACCACCACTCTAGTCAGGGCAAGGGAGTTACACGCTGAAGATAACCCCTGCTCACCCCCTTGGTAGCTTGGCACGAGCAGTCAGGCTTATCCCAGAGGCAATGTGTCAAGCGTTTGCGCAACACACACACACAGCAGCAACACACTAGGCACACTACAAAAGAAACTCCACACAAGGTTATATAAAAAAATAGCCTTTGTATTATCATAAACACATTAGAAACGTAATCACACATTTACACTGTGCCGACTGGCACTGGGCAATATTCACAGGGGATTATATACAGGACCAGGCCAATCGGGCCATGGTCAGAACCATCAGAACAGGTAAGTAAATGCAAAACACAACCAGTAACAACTGGTACCATAATGACCTAAGCATTATCTCATTAGCGTTAGACACCATCCTAAAATACCATAACATGACATTAGGCAATAAATCACGTTAGGCCCAAACCTCATTAGCATAAACACATTACGCACTCTCATTGGGCCTCAACATCATAACATGACATTTGCATTAGGCATAAAACACAACTATGCGTAAACCAGGCGTGCACCACAGTACACTCACAAGGTATCCAACCCTGACCCCAGGCCTACTGGGTTTACACGGGGCTCCAATGCCTCTTGTCCAAAAAATGTCAGGGTTCTCGGGGGGGACCTTTCACAGGGCCCCCTGGCTGCCTCAGCAGTGACCACACAGTGCGCAAATGCGCTGGGGTATGGGGTGTACTCACCCCTCCTTTACTTAAAAGAACTGGCCCCCACATTGCAGCTGCCCGCTCTCTCTTGCGGTGCAGCTGGAGAATTTGGTTGGGCACCACTGTGCCTGGGGATCCCCACTCTGGGGCTTCTATAACAAACTTGCCCCTTGTTGCGGCTGCCCGCGCTCCTGCGGTGCAGCCGAGTGTAAACGAATGAGCCCTGGCACTGATTGTGCCGCTGCAGCCCCACTCCGGGACTCTTCAATAGATTACGGGCCAAGCTCCATTCACGGGGGCTCCGGGCAGGCAGAGAAACAAAGGGGTGCCACCGGAAGCACCAACAATACTCAATTTAGCCCCACTCACCGGGATTCTCATGCGCAGGTCCCAGGCACCGACAATGTGCCTCGGCGGGCCTGCGCTGACCGGGACCTCTCGTGGTCGGCTCTGGTCTTCCTGCCTTCACCGGTGCTGGAGGCGACTCCGCGGGCTGTCTGGGCAGCGGGCGGGGCAGCGGGCGGGGCTCTCACAGCTCACGAGAGCCCCGCGCAGACTTGCCGGCTTCTTCCTTCGGCGGCCGTCAACTTCCTGCTCGCAGCCCCGCCCAGAGTCAGGCAACCTTGCCTGTCTTCCTGGTCGGCCGCGAGCGGCGGCTTCTACTCGGGTTGCGGCGTTGATTCCTTTCTCTACAGATGCGGGGTGGGCTCCCGCTCTCAGTTAAGCATCCATGCGGGGTGGGCACCCGCTTCTTCTGGCATAAACGCGGGGTGGGCTCCCGCTACTACTGGCATTAAAAACACGGGGTGGGCACCCGCTCTCCTTCCACGATGCGGGGGAATCCCCACGTCGGGATTCCCTCGGCAGAGGACGCAGCTCAGCGCTGCGAGACCCACACGCTCCCCTCTCCTTAGGCAATTTAAAATACAGAGCTGTCGAGGCGCTAGGAGCCACCAAGTCTTTTAGCAGGCAGGAATAACAAGTCCTTGGGACTGGGGACACCCAAGCACAGCGCAGCCAGGCAGGCCAGCACGCAGGGACCCCCAAGAAGCTGCAGCTGGGTCCCACTGCGGTTCCTCCTGGCAGAGTGTCTCCCCCAGCCCAAGTAAGCACAGAACAGAACATTTTCATGGGGTCACAGCCCCTATATTTATACTTAGCATTCCTTTGTCTGCAGTGCAGGGCATGGGGGAACCAGATGCAACTGGTTCAGGGGGGGGATTTGGAGCACTTTGTTTTCCAAGCTCCTCTTCCCCTTTGTCAGGTGGGGGCTCAGTGATCAGACACACCACAGGGGGGGGAGCCAGCATTGTACAGGCTGGGCACAGTCCTATTCAGGGTCAGGGGATTACTCCTCCCACTGCTCCCAGCACAGATGTCCCATTCAGCCTAGTGCTGACTAACCCTGCCCCTCCTGGAGCCACACACACCTCCCAGCCCCTGTCACTCACAAGCCAGACATGCAATTCACATCAGGCAGGCAGACACATAGCACACAGAAATGCCAACTTCTAAAAGTGGCATTTCTAAAATAGGTATAATAAATCTGCGCACACCATTGCGCAGCATTTATTATCACTATTCCAAATATACCAAACTTGACCACGCTGCGCCTCTCATATCAGGAATTACCACTGAAACACTTATCAGGGAATCCTCAATGCATTCCTATGGGAGGGCAGCCCCACAGTAGTGAGAAACCAAAATGGCTGTTTGTCACTACCAGGACATGTCACACACTCAAGGTACATGTCCTATCTTTTACCTACAATGCACCCTGCCCATAGGGCTAGCTAGGGCCTACCTTAGGGGTGACTGACATGTAGTAAAAGGGGGGTCACGGACATGGCACACACTTTAGGTGCCACGTCACAGCGGCAGTAACACTGAGCGCACAGGCCCTGCAATGGCAGAGGCCTGAGTTAGGTTTGAAAGGCTACTTTGGTGGGTGGCGCAATCAGCGCTGCAAGCCCGCCAGTAGCATTTAATTTACCAGCCCTGGGTATAGGGGATACCACTTTACAAGGGACTGACAGGTAAATTAAATAGGCCAAACAGGTGTAGACCAATATTACCATATTTATCAGAGAGAGCACACGCACTTTACACTGAACAGCAGTGCTAAAGTGCCCAGAGTCCTAACAACACCATGTCAGAAAAAAGGCTAGGAGAAAGGCAAAAAGTTTAGGGATGACCCTGCAAAAAGGGCCAAGTCCAACAGGGCCTTTCCTTGGGTGCTAGCGTCATGGAGTCTGGTGGTTAGTGTGTGGTGGGAGACGGTGTCGAAGGCTGCTGATAGGTCCAGGAGGATGAGGGCTGCAGGTTGGCCTTGATCGAGGAGGGCACGGATGTCGTCTGTGGCGGCGAGGAGGGCGGTCTTAGTGCTGTGGTTGCTGCGGAATCTGGATTGGGAGGTGTTTAGGATGTTGTTGGCTTCAATGAAGTATGCTATCTGGGTGTTGACTGCCTTTTCGATGACCTTGGCTGTGAAAGGAAGCAGCAAGATGGGCCAGAAGTTCTTGAGGTCTGTCGGGTCTGCGGAGGGTTTCTTTATTCAGCATTGGAGCTAAACTATTTGATGTTGCTAAAACTTCCATAGAAGGACAATAATATTGGTGGGCAGTCAAAATATCGAAAATAAAATATCGAGATACCATAATATCGAAGTTTAAATATCGAAGGGACAGAATATCGATGGGACAGAATATCGATGGACAGAATATCGACCCTAAGGTAAGTAATATCGAATTACTTAATATCATGTCAATAATATCGAAGTTAGTAATATCGAAATCAAATATATCGATGTTACTAATATCGATGTTACTAATATGTTATTTGTATTAATGTTATGTATTTTGTTATGTTTTTAATATGTATGTGTTATATGTGTTTTTGTTAAGTGTTTTAATTGTTTAAAAATATATGTATACAATTTTTATATGTTGATACATTTATTTTTTTAAGTCATTTTTTTTTTTTTGTCTGTAGCGGGTTGTGGGTTTATAGGGAATAGGGTGGGAAGTAATTTAATTATACTAAATTAATTATTAATTTTTAGGAATTATAAATTAATTTTAATTATTTTTGCGTTTAAGTTCTGTAGCGGGTTTATAGGGGAATAGGGTGGAAGTAATTTAATTGTAATTAAGTTATAATTTATTTTAATTAATTGGTATTGATAATTATATTATTGTTAATTAATTAATAATTGGTAATTAATTTTTATTAATTGGTTATTAATTTTTATTAATTGATTACTTGATTATCATGTAATTTAAATGTAATTAAGTTATAATTTATTTTAATTAATTGTTATTGATAATTATATAATTGTTAATTAATCAATAATTGGTAATTAATTTTAATTGATTGGTGATTAATTTTTATTAATTGATTAATTAATCATCATGTAATTTAAATGCAATTAATTTATAATTTATTTTAATTAATTGGTATTGATAATTATATTATTGTTAATTAATTATAATTGGTAATCAATTATTAATTGGTAATTAATTTTTATTAATTAGTAATTAATTTTTATTAATTGATTAATTGATCATTATGTTAAGTGTATTTTATCATTGGAGTGTGTTGTGCGTTTATAGGGGAATACTTTTGGAAGTAATTGAAATCTAATTAAGTAATTATTAAATTTATTTTTGGGTAATAATTAATTTATTGGATATTAATTATTAATAGGTAATTTTTTAAATTACAAATTTTTAGTTCTAAAAATTAATTTATTTATAAGTATGTTATTTGTCACTTCTACGCTATCCAACACTTTCCCTACTGTTGCACTCCCTGGAGTGGGAATAGTAATTTTTACCCCTACGCTATCCAACACTTTCCCTACTGTTGCACTCCCTGGAGTGGGAATAGTAATTTCTACCCCTACGCTATCCAACACTTTCCCTACTGTTGCACTCTCTGGAGTGGGAATAGTAATTTTTACCCCTACGCTATCCAACACTTTCCTACTGTTGCACTCCCTGGAGTGGGAATAGTAATTTCTACCCCTACGCTATCCAACACTTTCCCTACTGTTGCACTCTCTGGAGTTGGAATAGTAATTTTTACCCCTATGCTATCCAACACTTTCCCTACTGTTGCACTCTCTGGAGTGGGAATAGTAATTTTTACCCTTACGCTATCCAACACTTTCCCTACTGTTGCACTCACTGGAGTTGGAATAGTAATTTTTACCCCTACGCTATCCAACACTTTCCCTACTGTTGCACTCTCTGGAGTGGGAATAGTAATTTTTACCCCTCTCTATCCAAAATTTTTCTTAGGGGCCCATTAGGATGGCGGGCGGAAGCACTACCGCCGTGCTGGAGGATGCAAAAACCACCAGTTACCGCCGGCACGCAGCAGTCCACACGCCCGCCCAATTACGATGCGAAAAGCAGGCCAAACACCGCCGGCAAGCCAGCAACACCGTCCGCCATCAAAGTGCGCCCGCACACGTAGCGGCGCAGCACAACTGACACACACCGTCCGACGAAACACGTCCCGCCCGGCGCATAAATTACGATGCCGCAAACAAACGGCTCCCACGGCAAAGAGACACCGCACGTGAAAGAGAGGCGGAAACACGGACGCAGAGCACGGACAACGAAGAAGCGGCACCCCGGGCATGAATCCAGCACTGCAGGCCCTTCCCATGCTTCTGCTGATGCACCACCAAGGACGCAACGTACCGCGGAGACGCAGGTAGGCACACACACAACAAGTGCACGCAAACAGCGCACACAGTGCAAGGGCGGAAAAAGCGGACAACCCCCCACCAGCGCGTGCACACTACACATCCACCATTGCATCCACATATGACACACAGGCCAAATCCTAACATCGCGGAACACATGTGTACACACCACCTGGGACTAGGAACCAACCACCCCGTCACGGCCCCAAAGCGCCGATGACGCCGCCACACATGCGCACAACGCAGAGGCCAACCGCAGCGCCATGCATGCGTCGCACACAGACACAGGGACACAACCAAGCAGCACACACATCAGCCCCACCCCGAACGCACATGACACGTGACAGGCCGGCCACAGACATGTCCCCAACGCCCAATTCACGGACAACACCCAACGCCACACAACCGACGCACACATGTCAGTGAAGTCACGCAACAGCAGGACACACCCCAGTGTAACAAACATGGCGTAGCACACAGCGGCGGCAACACCAACTAGGAGAAGCAGGGCCCCTTCGGGAAGAGGGACGCCAGTACCACACTGAAAAACCCATACCACCCTGCACATATGAACAAGACACATGAAACGGAACACCAAAGAGCCCGGGGACCGACAACAGGTGGCCCAAGAATAACATCCACACACAAGGCCCAACGCAGAGCGGAAAGGCAGGCTGCCGCCCACACAAGGGAGAGCAGACAGCACTGAATGACCTTCCATTCCAACACCGAAACCACAGCCCTACGACAGAAGCCGGTGAATACAGCCATTGTCCAAGAATAGACCAACACAGGCATGCCGAGGAGACCGACCACAGGGCAGATAGCGCATATCACAGAAGCACACAACGGACGGGGAAGAAAGAAGAAAACACTCCCCCATGTCGGCCACATGCAAGTTAATTGGAAGGAGTCACACAGCACTGACCTTGAACTGTCTGAGAAGCATGTGGGAAGAGGGCCCGTGTCCCCCAAACAAGCCAACAGAACACAAGTCCTGTCTCCCTACGACTACACAGAGCTCACAGCAACCTCGGAGCGTGCACATTGCAGACTGCACACACAGCCGGAGCACGCCACCACAACGCACCGCTGCGAAATGGCAACCGCAACACACCTACCCAACTACGCCGAACAGCTCAAGCTGTACAAAACCAACCTGTTTCATACATTGGGATGCGATCTCCTGTCCCTGCTGAACGTAAGTTACCGACTGACTTACCGCATCACATTGTTCAGCTGCGTCATGCCCGTCTTCTACTGTCGGAGGTGTCCCTACCAGCATCCCGTGGAGATATGCCTCTCCAACCCGGCATGTCTGAAGGCGGACCTGCTACCACTACTCCTCCCTCTGGACGCACACGACAGGGCCTGCTCTGCCTATGGGGGCATGGCGTATGTGGCCAACATCGCACCCGCACTGAAATGGGACCACTGTGCCTCCACACGACGGATCATCGAGAACAGCTACATCGAATGTCACCCAGCATGCCCCATCATGGTCCTCCAAGGGACAACTTACGAACAACACCTTGACAGCCACCATCCGCTACATTGGCTGGCAAACATGTACACCACCAATGACATGGAAGCCCTGCTGGACGGCATCGCATACCTGACAACCTGTAAATACGTCGGACCACAACGCAGGTTCCCCGAGTGACCTATGAAGTCCAACCCCGCACCCATGCTCAGCTTCCGCACGGACTGGCCAGTCACCACCACAACAGCCATACCAAACGACCGGCAACTGTAACCACACCATCAACGACATCGCCATGACATCGGATATGACCGGGACATGCACACTGTTCCCCATCACATCCAGGAACACCGCATGCATCGTGGGAGGCAGTGGCATGGGCTCTGTGCATCGCACCCACATGGACGGAACTGCACGAACAACCAGGACACGACATGGATCCAGCGCACATGGACACACACACCGCTCAGTGGACATGAATAGGTCGCCTGGAGTCTGTGGGTGCTGCACCCCTCCCACCCCCGCCCCGGGAATCCCATACCAGGACCTTTGCATGGACGACAAGTGCATACAACAACAACACGACCCCAGTGACTGTGACATGTCCAGTAACCACCACAGTGCAACAACAAGTGGCACGCCGCTGCATGCACGCAAGCACATGCCCTGATGTCATCTCACATGCACGCGTGCATGAGGAACAACCGCAGCAAACCTGTCACATGGAACTGAGATGGACTGTGCCCATGATGCCGAGCGGTCTGGTAGGCTACATGTATACCGTCTGTGTCAAAGTCCGCAGCTCCGCAGCTATACGTAAATGTACATTAGCACAGCCTTGGCCAAGCAGATGTAACCCCACACCCTATCCCATTTGTAATCATGCTCAGTATATCCTCAATATGTATTCCGCTGCCAGTAGTGTCCACTATACTGCATCACAGAGGACAGAAGACTCAATATAATGTTTGAAACCAGAACTGTCTCCGCTGACTCATTTCACAAGTACGAATGAGAGAGGATGAGAGTATGTGAAGTACACGGCAGTCGTGACATGACCATGTAGTCCACTGGTATTGGATGTCAACGCAAATGAGTAGCACTACTGTGGAAGACACACATGTGTCGTGTGAAGTCGTATGGACGCAGTGCTCAGGTGGGTGGGTGCGACGGGTAGATGCGCACATGCCAAGTTGGAGCACGCCGTGTTGGGAGGGCTCATGAACAGTACACCACCGCTTCCCTGGGCATTGTGAGAGGACACCTGTCGGGGGGAGTGAACACGTGTGTGCACAGCAGCCGGGCACACGTACAAAGCGGTACCAGGCGCACCTCAGCCCACCCTCTGTGGACGAGCTGGATCCTGTTGTGCGCCCGCCATGCCCCTTGACAAGGCACACACAGCCCCAGTCGACCAGGTGTAACCCCAACATAGTCAATCCGCACAGGCGATACAGGGCACGGGATGGCAGTGGAGCATGGTGTGTGAGAGGTCTCCTCGCGCTCCTCCTGGTCATATCACGCAGGCAATAGAACCTCAACGTCCAGCATGGCAAAAAGTCAAATGGAAGTGTAGGGGGGACGCACCACAGCACGAGCAGCACTGACGTCACGGGAGGTGGCTCGCACCATCCCATCCATTGCCCATCATACCAACCACGCCACATGCCATTGCGACTAAGTGCAAGCGCGTGCGCCACCACCCCTGAGCCCTCCCCAGAGAGGCCAAAGAGTGAATGTGTGGGCCATCAGCCACAGACGGACGCGGCATGGCCGCAAGGGCAGCCACAGCCACTGGGTGTCGCAGGTGGCGGATCCGGAAGGCGAAGACTGTGATGCATAGTCCATGCAGGCCGGGTCTCCATTTGGGGCACCACGCAGGTGGACGGCGTCCCGCCACACATCATACCCTGAGACAGCCCACTCGTGCAACTGGACCCACACATACACTCCTTGCCCTCTCTGGTGCGAGCTTGGGGCTGCCTGTGCAAGCGCTAGCCTCGCAGGTGAGCATGCATATTGGGGGGCGAGGGAGGACATGAGGGCTGGGGCGAAGATGACTGTATCACTGTCAGTTAGTACAAGGGATGACCCAGATGTGGAAAGGAAGAGACGTGTCCCGTGTGTACTGCAACTAGTCGCCAATCCAACTACCCCCCCATGTCCGGAATGTAAGCCCGCACCTAGGCCCGCCCATCCGCCACATCGAACATACCACCAGCACGACAACCTTCCCATTCGAAACACTGACTGGGGGTGGCGACCAGTGAACAATCATGTGTAGCCTACCCACGCGTACATGTGGGCCCTCCATGATCCATGTCACCTGCGGCAAAGACATGACATGCGCAATGAGGGAAGTGAGGAGAGCTGTCCGCCCCACGCAGAAGGTGCATCAGCTCCACAGACCCAGCAGCGAGTCCAGCAGGGGTCACATGTGCAGGGGCAGCTGTGCCTGGTGTGAAGGCACATGCATATAGACAGCACATCGACCAATGTGTAGTCTGCCCACATCCACAGTCCATCATCATGCGGACATAGGAATTGAACACAGGGCAACACATCTTAGCTGGTGCACCCACCGTGACCAACAATGCGCAATCATCGACGTACCCGCCCTGTGCATGGCCCCCCACCCAACGGAGGCACATCCAGTGCCACCATCCCACACACACAAGCCTTCCACGGAACATGCTGTGTCCAATGGTCAGTACAGAGTCAGCGCCCATCTGGTGGATCCTGAACAGGAGACACATGCACACACATGCCAGCTCCCACTATGTACGACTGCCACCTGGCACGTGCAATGTAACCTCTCACCTGTGACGTGTGACTGCAAGCACACAGCCGTCTTGGCATGGGGCTGTCAATGTGGACACCAGTCAATGTTTCGGGAGCTGTGATCCGTACAGTGCTGTACATAGGGTGCAGTGCTGACACCTACTACTGTCTCATATCCCCTCGTGCCACAGGTCCCACTTGTATTGGCCGCTCAGCCCGTGCCCACATCGTCGTCGTCGTGTGCCATACTCATCCAGCCTCGGAAGCAGTACCATGCTCAGCAGACACTCATGTTGCCGTGCCGTCCCAGCTTGACAGCTGGGCTGTGGCTCATGTGCTTGCTCAGTCATGTCAGTGATGTGTATGCGAAATTGCTATGTGCCGTGTTGCTTTGACATGTGTCCTCTGTCATTTAACCCAGGCGGAGACCGAACATTGACCGCCCATACCAATTGCTGGCGGACATGGACGATACAGAGGTAATCAGGAAGTTTCGGCTGGACAGGCCAACTCTGCATCGACTGTGTGCCATGTTAGAGCCCCATCTCCGTCCCCGCAGGGTGTATCCGACTGCTGTCACCCCCACGGCTAAGGTGATGGCCGCCATGCATTTCTTCGCCACTGGGTCATTCCAGCACACAGTGGGCAGTGGAGGAGGGATGTCCCAGCCCATGTTCAGCAAGGTGCTGAGGGATGTACTGGCAGCCATGATGCTGTACCGGAACAGGTACATCCGCTTCCCCAGGGCTCGTGAATTGGCGGCAGTGAAGGGTGCATTCTATGCCCTTGGCAGAATCCCACACGTCGTGGGAGCCATTGACTGCACTCATGTTGGCCTTGTTCCACCACAGGCCACTGAGCACCTGTACCGCAACAGGAAGCACACGCACTCCCTGAATGTGCAAGTGGTGTGCCTTGCGGACATGGTGATCACCCACGTGTGTGCAAAGTTTCCAGGCTCGGCCCATGACGCACACATAATGCGCAACAGCATCTTGCCACTACTGATGGCCAATCTGCAACAGGATCGTGGCTGTATTGTCGGTGAGTATGTGGAGTGGTGTAGCGTGCTGGTTGTGCGATGCTGTCCCCTGTCCAGTTGGAATAGCAACGGTTCTCTGTGTCCCTCACACCCAGGTGACTCTGCGTATCCGAATGGGGCATGGCTGCTCAGTCCATTGAGGAATCCTCGCACCCCAGCAGACGATCGATACAATGAGGCACATGGGAGGACCAGACGTGTGGTCTAGCGTACCTTTGGCCTCCTCAAGTCCAGGTTCAGGTGCCTGGACCGCACCGGGGGTGCACTGGCGTACTCCCCACAGAAGGTGTGCCAGATAGTGGTGGCGTGCTGCATGCTGCACAATCTGGCCATTCGGAAGCAGATCCCCCTCATTGTGGATGACGGAGATCAACCAGGGCCCCAGCCCGCAGACCAGGACAGCTCGAGTGAGGTGGACAGCGGAGAGGAGGAAGCTGGGAATGTGCGCCAGCAGCTCATCGCCCGATACTTCACTTGACGGTGAGTGTCCATGTACGACGGATGATGTGTCTGTATCTATGCAGGTGTGTGTGTGCTGTGTCAGGGTGGCCGTATGTTCACTGCGTGCAGTGTGTCAACGCTCCATGGCCAGGGTAGTATGCCACTGTTGGTGGCTGTGGCATTGTGCCCTATTGCTCTGTGCGATGTGTGTACATTGCTTGTAGTTGTTGACATGTACTGTGTGATGGGTGTGTGACACACTCATTGAATGTGCTCCTGTTCTGTCTCCCACCCCTAGGTCCCTACAGGCCCTCCGGATTCCATTTCCATGCCACGCATCAGGTGCCTTTCCGCCCAAGGTGGCCGTTGTATTCCGTACAATAAAGACACAGGGCACAAACAGCAGTTAGTGAAAAAGGTGCATTTATTACAAACTGTGACATGTGATTGTGTGTAAGGTGATGACAAAAGTGGTGCGTGCAGTGACAATGAGCTGTCGGTCATGGCTGCGTGATGATCAGGGTGTACCCACTGGTTCTATGTCCATAGTCCAACACACACATGCCATCCAGCTGGCTGTGTGGAGTGGGATCGTAGAGCAAGTCAATGCAGTGGCTGGTCAAGGAAGGCTGGCGGAAGGCTGGCTGGCTGCCTCACTTGCGACTGGAGCGTGCGAAGTCCTCCCGGGAGATCTGTTTCCTCTTCGGACGGCCCCTTCCACGTTTGGGAGGGGGTGTGTGGTGGCGACCTGCTGGTGGTGGGTGAGGTGTGCTCACTGGCTGTGGACGCAGGGGAAGTGGACACTGCTGCCCGAGCCTGCGCCCTAGCAGGTGGTGGCGGAGGTGGTGTTGCTGGCCTTGCCTGTGACCCCACCGCCACCACCAGCTGGCCCATGAGGTCCACGAGTTGGTCCATACGGGACACGAATTGGCCCATATGGGCGTCCATGGACCTCAGCACCCCCAGCACCTCCCGCGTGTCAGTAGCAGACCTGGCCCATTGTCCTTGGGCCTCTTCATAGGCCCCAAGGACTCTGGCCATTTGAGGCAGGGCATGGCTCCCAGGGGAGGCTGGCGTTTCCCTGACCCTGCTCCTCCTACCAGTCCTGCTGCCACCGGCCTGCCCACTAGCCACATTGCTCACCACGGTCCTCGCTGTGGCTCCCAGGGTGGATCCAGTCGGCCGGGCCACCACCTGCGCTGGGGCTGGTGCCAGCGAAGACGTGGTGGTGGTGGAGGCGGTGGTGGTCGGTGCGGCGATGGTGGCGGTTGCGGCAGTGGTAGTGGCCGCAATGACCGTGGGTGTGGCCGCAACGACAGTGGCAGCAGGGGACTGGGACTGTTCAGCATCCCTGGATGATGGGTTGGTGGGTAGGAGGGGTCCTGGGGAGCGGCTGGGCCCTGCCACGCCAGATGGGCCAGCTTGGTGGTCCGTGTCCGAAGAGGTGGACAGATCCTCCAGATCCGTGTGTCCTCGTTGGGGGCTTGTAGGCTGGCTGTGCTGGCTGCTGTCTCCATCCCCAGCGTCCAGCAGTTCGTCACCTGTGGAGAGAATGAGATTTGTTATTGTGTTGCACCTGGCGAAGTATGTATTAGTCGTCTGACATTGGCAGTTCGTGCAATCTCGTACATGGGTTTCCCGGAGGCGAGTGTGTGGCTGTGGCATCTGTAGGTGTGTGTGCTAGGCAATGGGACTGTGTGCTGTGCACATGTGGCATGGGACGGATTGGCCATGCCGATGGGTGTGTTGCTTTGCCCCTACTCATTGTGACTCTGGTGTATGCGGGCTCCTGGCCCATCCTGGGTCTGGTTTGTACTTTGCTTTTGGAGTTCAAATGGAACGCTTAGGAACGCATATGGCAACATGGGGGCCATGCCCCAGATTCGCATTTGGGATGGAAAATGCTTTTGGGGTTCAAATGGAACGCTTAGGAACGCATATGGCAACATGGGGGCCATGCCCCAGATTCGCATTTGGGAGGGTATATGCTTTTGGGGTACATGCTGTGAGCCATGGGTGCCGAACGTGACATGTGTTGTGGCAGCATGACAGTGCATGGTCTGAGGTGTGTGCATGCCTGACATGCCCTGCATATTTGCTGTCTGTTGTGGTTACTGGACATGGCATTGGACGCATCGTTATGAGTGAGTGATAGTTGTGTGCCAGCCAACGTATTGCAGTTGTCCCATCTCCTTGGTGTGCGTGCTGCCCTGTGCCATGTGCATCACTGCAGTGCTCGGGGGGGTGTGGCCCATGTTGTGTGTTGTTGCTCACAGTGTGTCGTGCGCTTAATTGACTTCTGGCACATGGTTGGTCATGGGCATGTGTCTTAGCGTGACTGCTGTATGTGTGGCAGCTGTGCGGATGACATGCCTTTCATGAGACTGGGGCTGACGGATGGGATGGATGGTATGTTGTATGTGCATGGTGTGTCTGTGTGTTTGATGGGTTCAGTGGTGTTCGTGTGCATTTCTGTTGTTCCGCTCTGTTGCGTCTAGTGTTGTTTGTCTTACATAGGCGTAGTTGTGGGGTGTGTGGTTGACAGGCAGTAGGGGCTACATGGACAGGACTTCAATGGTGTTTCGGTTGTGTGTGATGAGTTGCACAGTGGCTGCCGTGTGGGACTATATTCAGTGTGGCTTGTGCATGCAGACGTGGCTCCTTGGGTGTTGCTATGTCTGTGATGGGTCATGTGGGGTGTGAGTCTGCTGTTCATGTCCGTGTGCACATTGTTCACTTGTTCGTGACGGTGGGCGGTGCTGCGTGTTCGTGTGCTACGTGACATGTCCCATGTGTTGGTGGTGTTATGGTCCTCATGCCTCCAGTAATCCAGCCCTGTCCAGTTTCCCACCTGCAAGTTGTTCGTGCGTGCACTGTACTGGATGCCACATGGCTCTTAGCGGGGGTGCTCCATGTTGCAGGTCTGTGGGGGTGGGGGGGTGTAGTGGGTCGTGGGGGTGGCTGTACACCCACTGACACCGATTGCTGTGGACCGTGATGTCTGCCTTTCGGCTGTCGTTGTGCACTGCGGTGGCTGACACGTGGGTGTGGGGTGTGGGGGATGCTCCTCCTTGCTGTGCTGTGGGACTGGGGCCTGGTGTGTGTTGTACTTGGGCTGTCCACCGTCCCACCCACTGCACTTTGTGTTCCTGCCACTTACCTGTTACTTGTCGGTTGGTGCAGCTGTGCCTGACACATGGGTGTGGGGAGTGCTCCACCTTGCTGGTCTGTGGGAGTGGGGGCCTGGTGGGTGTTGTACTTCAGCTGTCCCCCTCCGACCCACTGCACTTTGTGTTCCTGCCACTTACCTGTTACTTGTCGGTTGGTGCAGCTGTGCCTGACACATGGGTGTGGGGAGTGCTCCACCTTGCTGGTCTGTGGGAGTGGGGGCCTGGTGGGTGTTGTACTTCAGCTGTCCCCCTCCGACCCACTGCACTTTGTGTTCCTGCCACTTACCTGTTACTTGTCGGTTGGTGCAGCTGTGCCTGACACATGGGTGTGGGGAGTGCTCCACCTTGCTGGTCTGTGGGAGTGGGGGCCTGGTGGGTGTTGTACTTCAGCTGTCCCCCTCCGACCCACTGCACTTTGTGTTCCTGCCACTTACCTGTTACTTGTCGGTTGGTGCAGCTGTGCCTGACACATGGGTGTGGGGAGTGCTCCACCTTGCTGGTCTGTGGGAGTGGGGGCCTGGTGGGTGTTGTACTTCAGCTGTCCCCCTCCGACCCACTGCACTTTGTGTTCCTGCCACTTACCTGTTACTTGTCAGTTGGTGCAGCTGTGCCTGACACATGGGTGTGGGGAGTGCTCCACCTTGCTGGTCTGTGGGAGTGGGGGCCTGGTGGGTGTTGTACTTCAGCTGTCCCCCTCCGACCCACTGCACTTTGTGTTCCTGCCACTTACCTGTTACTTGTCAGTTGGTGCAGCTGTGGCGGACACATGGGTGTGGTGGGTGCTCGTTGTGGCGCTTCTGGCATATTTGTGGACCTGTTGGTGGTTACGTGGCTGGCTTAGTGTACACATGTCCCCACGCATCTTACAGTTGTTCGGTTTGGCCTGTGTGTGGTAGTGTCTGTTGCATGTGCGTGTGATGTGTTGTGTATTGTGTGCTGGACATGGGGGTGTTTGTCCCTGGGAGCTGTGGCATGGTGGTTGCGCATGTGTGTACATAGCGGTGTGCTGGTATACATTAGTTTGTACTTACCAGCCTCCACTCCCCCTGCTAATCCGGCGAGGATCTCCGGATGGATTACGACTCGCACCTTCTCCTCCCACGCTTTGAAGGTCTTAAAGAGCGCGGGATTCCCTCCGCCAGTGACGGCAGCCAGCTCTCTGTTTTTGCCCTCCTTCTTCTTGACCAGGCTCTTTACGTCATTCCAACGTTTGTTTATCTCGGTTCTGTTCCTGGGCAGGGTCCCGACTGCATTGACCTGGTCTACGATCCGGGTCCACATTCTGTTTCTGGTGGCTAGTGGTGTGTGCTGGACCATGTTCCCATAGATTTGTGGGTACACCTTGATGATCTCGTCGACCATGACCGTCAGCTCCATGGGCGTGAACTTGGGCATCCTTTGTGGTGCCATGGTGTTTGTGGTGCTGGTGCGGTGTGTGTTGTGTAATGTGCAGGGGGTTTGTGGTGCCGGTGTTTGGTGGTGGTGGTGGTGGTGGTGGTTGTGATGTGTGCGTTTCTGTGGTGTGCTGCTGTCCTTGCTGTGTCACTGTGTCCTCTCCTCTCCTCTCTGGTTTGCAATGTAGCAAGGGGTTGTGGTCTGTGGGAGTGCTGCTTTTGTACTCACCTATGTGGGTGTGTCCTCATGGTCTGTTGTTTTCAGGTGTGTTGTGTCTGGTGTTCTGGCCTTTGTATTTTTTGTTTGTCCGGGGGGTGTTTTCGGGATGTGTACTGTGCTTGTGTATTTGTGCGTGCCTTGCTGTGTGGACTTGTTGGCCATGTTGTGTGCTATTGGTTTTGTGTGCGGATGGTTTCTGTGCAGGTACGTGGGCGCCATGGCTTCTGCCGTGTCGATTCTCATCGGCGTTGTTTGCGCTGGCGGGCGGTATTTTTGTTGTTTTTCCGCGCTCATGGCGGTGCGATCGTAATTTCACGTGCGGTGTGTCGGCCGTGTGGGCGGGCGGTTTTGTGTTGTCGTGCGTGTTTCCGTCCGTGGCGGGCGGTTTGACTCCGACTCGGACGATGGCGGGCGGTATTTTGTATGATTTTTCCGCCGATGGCGGTTTTCAGTTTGTGTACTCATAATGGCGTGGTCGGTGTTCAGGCGGTGTGTGCGGGCGGATTTTTGCCGCTTCCATGCCTGGCGGATTTTTTTACGCCGGGTATCGTAATGTGCCCCTTAGTGTTGTTTTTTGGGGAGTTGTAATAGTAGTTTTATTCCCTACGCTATTTAATATTTTTTGTATTATTTTAGTTAATATAGTATATAATTAATTTTAAAAATATTAAAAGTAAATTAAATTTTTTTAATTTGTTATACATAATTATTTAATTTTTATTTATGTTATTGTTTTATGTGTATAGATGAATTTGTAATTTATAATATTTTTTAATAATTTATAATTTATTAAAATAATTATTCAAACTTATTATTAAGTAAGTATATATATTATATATTATATGTATATGTTTAATTAATGTTTTATTTAATTATATATGTTACTTATTAATTTTAAATATTATCAAATATTTTTAACTATGTTTATTTTAATTATAAGTATTATTTAGTTTATTTTACATATTATTTTTAACAACAACAAAAACGATATTTTTGATAACGATATTCTTGACATCGATATTTTTTTTCTCGATATTTTTGTACTTACCATGTTGTAGATAGGATGTCGATATTATTGACATCGATATTTTTGTTGCGATATTTTTGTAGGTCGATTTTTTGACCTTCGATATTTTGTCAGTGATTCAATAATATTAACATTTGAGGTAAATTCACACTAATCAGAAATTTTCATACAGGGTTACGGAAAATAAACCTCACATGTGGAAGATAATAAGAATAAGGTGTACTTAAATTAAAGTTAAATGAACAAAACATGAATTCACCCAAAAAAATACCAATTAATTAGATTTATTTTGCATGTCCCAGAAGTGACAAACTCTCAAAATCGATTTTCACGGTTAAAGCTATCTTTTCCATAGACTAACACTGGGTTATATTATAACAATTTATAAGTTATAATTTCAGTTTGGACCAGTTAAAGAAATAATTCTTACATTCATTTAAATTGTAATTTAAAGTCCTCTTTAATGATAAAGTCAGATTTTAAGATACTATTAGAAAATTGGCATTTTTCTGCCTAAACCAAATGTGACTTTTATGCTATTATGCAGGGTCATATGACTGTGAATGGCTTTTCATTGGGCCCCAGGAAACCTATCACACAGGGCCTTTTTTTGAGGGGGGAGAGTGTCCGTCCCCCAGGGCCTATACATATATTTAAAGAGGAGCGGGAATGCAGCCCCCCTCCCTGAGCCACTAGTGGCCCCGGGGGCCCCACCCCCCAGAGCCTACTCTTTTTATAAAGGAGAGGGGGCACGTGGCATGCTGGGCCCCTCTGCAAGCCTCTTTAGCCACCAAGGCACCATCCTCTGGGCCTTCTTTTTTAATATAGGGAAGGGGGCGCATTGCCCTGCTCCCCAGGTCACTAGTAGCCCTGGGGACCCTACCCCGTGCCTTTTCTGTTTAAAAAGAAGAGGGAGTGCACAGCATCTCTCTCTGAGACTCTAGGTGCCGTAGGGTCCCCATCTCCTGAGTCCTTATATATTATAAGCTGGTGCCCCGGTGTCCACCTGGGGCACACACAAAACATGACACTGTGTGCTGTCGGGGAGTCTCAGTGCCCCAATGACCACAGGTGCAAGAGTGCAGGCAGGGAAACGAAGTGCGCAACCACCCAGTGAGAGCATTTTTAAAGCCCCTGTTGGGTGGAAGCACAATTGCTTTCCATACTTGCACTGCTTGTGAGCAGGAAAAAGTGCTGTCTGCTGGGGGTGGGCTTCCTGGGACACAATGAAAGAGCAGGCTCTAGGAGATGGGGTTCCCAGGGCCTCTTAAGGTTCAGGGAGGAGGGCTGCATTCTATAATTACTCTTTGGATTGGGGGATGGGGTCCCCGGGCCCATTATGCTCAGGGAGGGGGACTGCGTGCTCCCCTCCCCTAATATAAATGTTTTCGGCCCCAGAGGATGGGGTTCCCGGGGCCTCTACAGGCTTGCTGCCCCTCTCACCATAATAATATATTTTTTGGCCCCAGGGAATGGGGTCCCTGGGGCCTTTTAAGGCTCAGGGAGGGGGAACCCATGCCCCCTCCCCTTTAAAGTATACTTGGCCATGGGGAATGGGGTCCACGGGGCCCATCTGTGGCTTGGGGAGAGGGCCAAATGCCCCCTTGTTAAATATATATATTTTTTAATGCTGCTGGGTGTTTTCTTTTTTTTAAAGTTGCTGTCCCTTTGTGACACCCCCACAGGGCCTAGGGGTGCCCGCTTATATATTTTTTCAAACTAAGCTCAGGACAGGGGACTAAGCCCCCAAGTTGTGTAATGACTGCCTGCAACAATTTTCTTAATGTTGAAGGTAGTCAATCAGAGCCTTGCTCAAGCAGCAGCAAGATGGCCCAAGAGCGGAAAAGCCCCCTAGGCCAATAAGAAGGCTATATTATTTTAAATCTGGATCAATGGACTCTAATGAGAATCCCTCGAACCAAACTGCCCAGATATACAAATATTTTTGAAACTTGATATCTCCAAAACTACTGACCGGGTTTACACCATATCACAAAAAGCACAATTTGTGGACCATGATCTAGTTTCCTTCCAAATTTGGTGTTCAGCAAACTTTTATTATAAGTACAGATTGTTAGCACTCTAGTTGTTCTCTAGAACACTGTGGGAGGTAGGGGATGGGGCACAGACTCAGACAACAGAGGACACAGGGGAGGGAGCAGTAGCAAAGGCAGCAAACTGACCACGCCAGGAAGGTGGGAGACGCAGTGGGGGCAACACGGACTACGCCAGGCAGGAAAAGGGGCACTAGCAGAACAATGAACAAATGAGTGCAGGAGAAGGGGAGCTGGCAACACAGAGGACTATGTAAGGGCAGAAGGCAGGGAGTAGGGGCTCGACTCAGACAACAGATGGCAGGGGTAAGGGGCTGTTGCAGGGATTCTACAACATCACAGAACTATGCTTGGGACCATAGAACTGTAGTAGGCAGGGACTGAGTCATCCCCCACCTTAGTACCCATTAGCCCAGGACCAACTAGCTATAGTGTCTCACTTGCCCTCCTACTCACTCACAGAGGAACAAAGGATTCGAAACCCCAGAACGCAACACTCTCGACCCTCTCAGGAATCGCGATGACAGGAGACACCCTTTCACTCTCACACTTGTCCACAACAAGATCTGACAGAGGCACGAGGAAAGTTTAAAATATTTATTTTAACTATTGTGCTCTAGTATGCAGTATACATGCCACAATAAATAAGAAGATGCCTAACACAAATACGGTCAGCATAGTAAGTAATCCATAAATCATAAAAGGAGCTGTCATGGTATGAGACAGGGTAAACTAACCCCCCTCCTCTTCTACAGAAGCAAAGTGATTATATATCAAAAGATCTCTGAGTGTTTTGCAGCGAACCCAATACCTCAGCATGCGCAGATGAAAGTTCTACATCTCAGGTGTAATCGCAATCTCTTCTGTGTAAAATCTTTCACCAAGTGTGTATTTGCATGTCCGTGCATGCCCATATGACAAAGAGTATGTGTTCCCAAACAACAGCTGCATTTGTGTGCTTTATCTAGGTGCTAGAGCCTGACCAAAACAGAATAATAAGGGGCATTTTTGTTTGACATTGTCCATGGTGTTCAGACTAAATCCCAGGAAAGAACAGTTCTGTGTGAAAGTACAGCATGGCATAAAGCAAAATATATGTGCATAGTAATGTGTGCAAAGCAGTGTGACGACTGCGGCATGCTCATGCTAGCATAGGGAAAATGACAATGGGCCTGCATGGGTGGGGCAGTGAGCTGCCCACACACGGTGGGTAGGAGGGGCAGTGGCAGAACAACTGACCATACAGGGCTGGAGTGAGGAGACAGGGGCATGGCCTTGTGCAACACAGGGCAGATTGAGGGAGACAGGGAGAGGTACAAGAGATAGGGGAGATATACAACAAGCTAACCACAGAGGGTAAGTGGGAGGGGCAATGGCAGCACATTGGACATTGCAATGCAGGAATGAGGGGGCAGGGGCATGAACTCAGACAACAGACGGAAGGAAGGAGGTGGGTAGGGGCAGCAAGCTAAGCATGAATTGCAAGTGTAGGGGCATTGACAGCACAAAAGACCATGCAGGGCAGGAGGGAGGGAGCAGGGTACGAACTCCGACAATAGAGGCCAGGGAGGAGGGGGACAGGAGCAGCAACCTGACCATGAAGGAAATGCCTGTATATCATCAATGATGTAATTTGAGATGCCATCCATGATCTAATCAATGATATCATTTAGCATGCCATAAGTGATGTCGTATACTAGCTCATAAGCAGTGCGTGGAGGGAGCGCATATTATAGTAGCTTACTGAACTATTACCAGCAAAATTGAATTTTTTGGGGGGGGTTTAAGCATTAGTTTTTAACCCATTTCAACACCTAAATATAAAGTTACTTTAATCTTTGTTTTTTTCTGGTGAATTTCTGTTTTTTAATGAAAGGGAAGATCATATTACCATAACTAATTATAACGTCTCTAAATGTTGGTGTTGTCAGTGAATTTCTGTGGTTTTTGATGACATTCAGCCACCACCCCAATTTATATCACACTTCGGCACTAATATCTACATTAATCAGAAGTTTTTCCTGACCAAATATGGTTTCCAAACACTGAGAAAGCTATAATCAAACATTTTCAGAAAACAAAACGAGGTCCAATCTCAAGTATCCCCTTACACTGCTAATGGACTACTACAGTTTAACTAGTGGTGACCTCTTCATGTGGGTCAATATAAAACTTTATTATTGTTTTTTATTCATACTTTTATTCACTAGAATGGCTGCCAGATTTACTTGAAACATTGCGGGTCCATCTTTTACTTCCGGTCCACAACCACAACTAGGTCACATGTAAGGACATCACTAAATTGTCTCCCCTACACCACCTTCCAAACCTAAACTGAATAGGAGACGACTTAGCGCAAGCAGACTGACAAGGACGGCTCTATGAACAAACGCCACAAGGTATAACTATTCTCTTTGTCTCTCCCTGCATAACAAGTCCAAACCCAACTTTCTGGATCTCAGATTGCCCACTTTTCAACCAGACTGATGACCTTTTACTTCTTTTTTCCATATAGCCACTGTTCAGAATACCAGTTTTTGAACATACAGGTATTTTAATTTGCATGAACCTGTGTGCACATCATATCATGACAGACATAGTATGACTTTATGAGGACTGCCTTATGTAAACTATTATCTGGTCCTCACCTGTTCTCTCCCTCCTGGTATCCTATCTTTTTCAATGTGGGCTATAGGCCATTTCCTGATTACATTACATTTTTATAAATAAAACTTTTTTTCTAAACTTCGACTTAAGGATTATAGTGGGCAACAACTTGGGGTCTACCCTCTCCACTTTATGATTGTCTAATTACTACTTATGTAAAGGCACACAATGACCCTGCTACTTCATACTCTATCTCAGTGATTCCCAAACTTGTGGGAAGCCACCCTGAATTTTGGTGGGCTGTGAAAACCACAGCAATAAATAAAGATGCCTTTAAATTCTGTGTTTGAGTTGTCACATGTCATGATTCAAAGACAGAGGTCAAATGTCAGGCTGCTTTATTCTTTTAACATGTGATTGGTGTTTACTTTTCTTACTCTGATTGCAAAGTGAAAAGAATTTTAAAAGTAAATTATGTGATAATGTAGGATGTTGTGTTTTGCATTGCACAACAAAATGTAAATAACTGTAAATGAAGTGTATGCATCCAGCAGTTAGGATAGCAAAAATGAAGCACTTTTTTGGTAATTCTTAAGTGTGATCTAATAGGGAGATTCTAATAGGATCAAAACAAATCAAGATGCTTGATGATGCACAAATTACAATTATTCACAGAAACCCAATTTCCACACATTATTATTTATGTGTTATATAGTTTTAGCAGTAAAACTGTATGTCTGTGTAAATTTAGTGCCCATTTCAATGTAAAATGTGCTGTCTGGAAATGACAACACTCTACCACTTGATACTTTGGTTACATTTAAAAATTGCCCTGCCTCATTTCCATTAAAGTTAGCTGCATCGCGAAAGTCTGTTCTAAAAAGTGGGTCTTGGTTCTGAAATGTTTCATAGGTACCAAGAAGCAACCCTACCTAGGGAAACCCCACTACACTGGAGTTATGCTCCTAAAATAAAGTTCTCATCACTTACAGACCCACCTGACCCCGGAGTGCCTACCCTACGCTACCCTTTTTTGTATCTTTATCCATCCCCCATACTTCTTTTCTCTTCTATAGCTATTGATCCTCTGGACCCCAGAGTTTTCTTAAGTGCCATCTCTGTGTTAGCACCCCCTAATCCAACCATTCACTGGAAGTACACACTAGAGTCAGTCACACTTAGAAGGTAATAGACATTCACATCCTGTTTGCGTGGATGGAATTTGTTTATGTACGAAGTGGTAGTTATTTCTGTAAGACATTGAGAGGTATTTCACTAGTCACCAATGGCCTGTCACATTATATTAAAACAAAGAACATTCTCCACTACTCACACATGAAGGGTGTAGACATTGTACGTTTAAAGGAGAAACACTTATTTAAACTAGAGTCTCTAAAACTGAAGAGAGGCTGGGTTGGAACTGTGGTTAGCAGCAGTCACACTGTGGATCATCAGAACCAAGTTCATGGTCTCAGTAGATACTACAATCTGTGTGGAGTGGCAATTCTGATTAGCAAACCACTAACACATAAGACCTAAAAGAAGTGGACCAACATTGATGGACATTACACCTTTGTGAAACTAAGGACACGTAATGCGACTATTTTGCTAGAGGTAGTATATGTGTCCAATGACCATAAACAAAATGTCCTGTCCCATTTATCTAGCTTAGTATCTGTGTTTTTTTCCACAGTTTTTTTCCCACTGCGATGTTGATAGGAGATGACTGAAATCGGGGCCCTAATCCCAAAATTGACAAATCTGGTTCGGTCGATAAGTGAAACATGTTTGAAGGGTAGTCCCAAAAAGACTTGTTGGATAACCATGGCCTGATGGGTATGTGAAAACTATTACATTGCACTAATAAGGAATATATCTTTCTATCTAATGTGTATGGCAAATTATCACATATTGTTTTTTTCCTGTTATGGGATGGCTACTGAGGTATGTTGTGAACTGCATTATATTGAAAGGAGGGGTTGCTGAACACTGTCCATTACTACTTGACTTAGACTATATATAACACCTATCCATATGTGCTGGTGGATGCTAGCGAATAGATCCAAGACACAATACTTAGATCTCACATTCAGATGTACATAAATGAAATGGGTACTGTGGTATCAGTGCAAATGCTGTCAGTGGTAGCTAAAGGAGCATGAAGGGGGCTCATAAGGTGGAACTCAGCCATTATGAAAAGAAAGGTCCAGGCTGAGTGTATGCGCTAGGAAGAATCCATGCTACATTTGACCATGTGCAACACTACGGATGCGATCTCAAGCATCAAGCACAAATTCGAAGTAGCCAGGTAAGCACTTAATTCGTTCTTAATGCACAGAGTGGAGTTGCCATAGTAAGGTCCAAAAGGTGGCATTAAGAACATGGAGAAGAAGTGGGCAAATTTCATTGCTGCCAAGCTACAACAGAGAGAATCACAGAGGTTCAGAACAGTGATTCATGGTAGCAGTAGTGAACTGATTAGTTATGAGCAGGAGATAGTGAAGCATTTGTCTCTTATTAGATGTTGCTTGGTGTATGAAATTGAGTACTGGCTCAGGGGGTGAACCCCTAGTGAAGCATGAACAACAACCCCTGTTGTGGTAAAGTCCCAAGCAAACCCTATATTAACCTGTACTTAACCCTCTTTTAGCTTGGCACAAAGCTGACAGGTTTAACTTAGAGGCAATGTGTAAAGTATTTATGCAGCACTTCAAATAGTAATAAAGTAAAAACACAATACAAGAAAAATCACACACCATTTCAGAAATATAGAGAAGAATTTCATCCTTATTTGACATAAAAATGTCAAAAATCCAATCAATGGACCAGGGATATGCAAGTTCAAAGATTTTAGTGAAATTAGCGTCAAAAAGCACAGAGCGCCAACTGTGGATATCTGGTCATGCCGGACTGGGAAAAAGTCACATGTTCAAGCTGACCGCGATGGAGCATGGGCCAGCTTCTGGGACCCAATTAGGCCACTGAACAGAGTATCTCACATCCTGGTTGAGGAGTGTTGCAAGGTCCCATGTTGACTATGCGTGCTGCAGCTGGGGCAATGCATTTTTTCCGAGGAGATGTGGAGGTGGGATGCAAGGTCCTGCGTCATCGTCGAGGATTCCATCGATGAGGACTTGAAATGCAAAGTTATGCGTTGAGGATGCGTTGTGCAGTCGAGGTGATGCGTCGGATCTGAGGAGCTGTGAGGCTGCGATGTCAGAGCCAGCATTGTAGTTGATGCTGCCACTGATGAGAAACTTGTGATGCAAGGACCAGCGTCGGAAAAAACTTTGCACAGGTGGCAGCTCCAATGCGGGCTGGGAGGTCGATGCACAGAGAACCCTCACAGCAGACGCGATGCCTTGGTTCTGCTTGAGATTGTGCCACACAGCAGAGGTGATGTGTTGGTCCCGCTGGATCCACAGATGGGCTGGCAGACCACCTTCTAGCCCACTTCCAAGGGCCCAGGACTGGGGTAGCACCACTTAGCAGGATACGACTTACAGATGGCAGAGTCCAGGTGCTGGGTTCGATATTGTTGGAGCCTTCTGCCCCTGAGTTTCTAGTCAGGAGGCCAGCAAACTAACCCTTAGAGTCACTTTGGGGTTCAACAGGGTTCAATAGATGCAGGTCTAGTCCTCTCACTCAGACAAGTGGGCAGTAGGCAGCAGCCCAGTACAACAGGGCAGCAGTGGGGGTGTTAGACACACAATTTTTTTTTTTTTTTAAATTGGACAGCAAAACCAGATTTCGAGTAGCATTTTTGAAGCCATTTCATTATTACAGCAGCTGAGTACTTTGGTTGTGGGTTTTTGAAAATAGTGGTCCAGTATTAGAGCAGGTCCTTGCTGTTATATTACAGCAGTCTTTCAGAACAGCAGTCCAGCAGAGTGGCAGTCATTTGCAGCAAAGCAGTCCTTCTTCCTGACATAGTAACCACGGGTCCTGAAATGTACTAAGGAGTTGGTGTCTGAGGTCCAATATTTTTACCCATTTTTGCCTTTGAAGTTAAAGAAGCTTCTATTGGTATCCCTTTAAAGTCCACAGGCATCTGTCTTCCCTGTACTGGCTCCCGACTAACTACAGGGGGTATGCAGCCCTTTGTATGGAGGCAGGACACAGCCTATTCAAGAGTAAGTAGGGCTGTGCCCAGCTCCTTCCTCCCATCCTGCCAGAGATGGCCCATCCAAGCACAACTAAGCTCTACATTGTGTGTGTCTGTTTAGAAGGAATACACAAAACCCAACTGTCAGCTACAACCCGTCATGTGACAGAGAGAGAGGCTGTCATCCTTCATAGTCTAATGCCTAGCTGAAGTCCCTAGCTGGTGGGTGGATTGGGAGGTCTTGATGGTCCTGTTCTGCCAGAGGTGAGGGCGACCCTTTCTTGTAGCCCTGATGCCGCCAGCGCTAGACAGCACCAAAGCAGATAGTGCCTTCCAGAAAAAGCCTCTATCAAAGGAAAAAACCCAGTGAGTAAAAAACTTCCAAGGATGGCAGTTAAATCTAGGAGTGGGCAATGGGTTCCTGGAGCAGGAAAGGACTCCAGGGAACAGGCAAGCAACAAGGAGCAGACTGGAGAGCAAACAGAAATATAAGGAAGATGAAATATCAAACTGGAACCAGGAATTATTGGAAACTGTTAGACCTGGCACCATTGGCGTGGGTCTCCCCTGCATTTTTTGCCTTTGCCTCCTATGTTTTTGCTGTGTGTTGGGCTTCTTTTTGCTAGTCTAGATGCTTTGAGCACTTTGCCACTGCTGTTCAGTGCCAAAGTGCAAGTGCTCCCTTTGTTAAATGTTGTTATGGATTGGTGTTTTCATGATTGACTGATTTGATTAACTAGTCAGTCCCTAGTACAGTGCACTGTGTGTGCCCAGGGCCTGTAAATCAAATGCTGCTAGTGGGCTGCAGCAGTGATTGTGCCACCCACATAAGCAGCCTGTAAATGTAACTCTGTCCTGCCATTGCCTGTGTGCAGTCTAGTACTGCCATGTCAACTTGCCAAGTGTTCCCACTTGCCAGGCCCTAACCTTCCCTTTTCTTACATGTTAGTCACCTCTAAGGTAGGCCCAAGGTACCCCTGTGGGCAGGGTGCAGTATATGTGAAAGGTAGTACATGCCCTGGTGTGTGTGGCATGTCCTGATAGTGAATTACTGCCAATTTCGTTTTTCACTATTGCAAGGCTACCTGTTCCCATAAGGCAGAATGGGAAGTTTAAATATAACATCTTATAAACATAACTACCCCTGGGAACAAGTTAGGAAAATAAAGTTTAGTAAGCGTGAACTCAGAATGTTAAAATTTTAGTGAGGGTGATTTTTACATTCTGTGTTTGAAAATACCACTTTTAGAAAGTGGATATTTTCTTGCTTAGCCATCCAGTGTGCCTCTGCTAGGTTTGTGTATTGCATGTCTGGCTTTTGGAGGGACAGGGGCTGGGGAGGATCAGTGGCTCCAAAGAGCCTGATGAGTCAGGGCTGGGCTGAATAGACCTGGGCTGCATTTAGAGTAGGGGGAGGAGATTTCCTTTCACCTGAATGGGCCTGGTCTGCCTTCCACAATGCTGTCTCCACCTCCTGCCAGGAAGCTGCACCAGAGAGGACAGAAATTGTTTTGACCAAACACAGGGCTTTCTGCCACCAGAGGACAAAGGCATTTGTAGTATAAATATTGGGGCCCAGACCCCAGAACTTTAGATCATTTCTGGGAATCAAGAGGAACCTTAGCCAAGGAGAAGAGCCGGAGAAGCTGAGGAGGAATACTGCCCCTGTGCTGTTTTCTGTCTGGGGTTGGCCTGCAGTGGCTACTTGCTGCCAAGGAAAAGAGAAAAGTACTTTGCTGTTTGCTGTGTCCCCTGCTTGAAAGAAGAACTCCAAGGGCTTGAATTGAGCTTGCCTCCTGTTCTGAAGTCTCAGGGACAAAAAGACTTCACCCTCAGCTCCCCTGAACTTCCTTGCTAGGAGTTCTGACCTGCAAAGAGGTGCCTGCTGTTGTTTTGGACCTCTAGAGACTGTTTTCTGCTGGGAGCTGGAAAAGTAACGCAACTTTGAGAAGCGAGACGCATCCGCACCTGTTTCCGACACATCACCGAAGAAATCGTCACAGCACCTGTCGCGACTTGAGAAATCGCTGCATGCCGCATCGAGTGCACCGATCTCCAAAGTCCGAGATCACTGCACTGATTTTGATGCAAGGCCTGCTGTGCTGCTGCAAGAGTTCATGCATCATTCCGGATCGTCGTATCGCATCAAGGCGCCAAGTTTGTCGCATCATTGGGGGACGCAGTAAGAAACCGATGCATCATCTCCCCACACAGTAAGAAACCGACGCATCACCTCCTCTCCGGTAAGGAACCGACGCATCACCTCCCCTGCGCTGCAGTAAGAAACCAACGCATCACCTACCCCAGAGCAAGGAACCAACGCATCACCTTCCCTGAGTGTACGGAAATGACGCATCCCCTTCCCTGCGGCCCGTTTTGTTTGTTTGCGTGACGCATCCCAGGTACTTTGTGAGATAAGTGTCGAATCTGTAATTTGCTTTGAACTGACCTATTTCTACCATCTGAAAGTCATATTTTTATTACTTTATTGTGGATTTTTGTCGTTTCGTCTTGTTTTGGTTTAGATAAAGATTACTTATTTTTCTAAACTGGTGTGGTGTCCATTTGTAGTGTTTTTACTGTATTACTGTATGTGTTCACAAATGCTTTACACACTGCCTCTGAGATAAGCCTGTCTGCTTGTTCCAAGCTACCAAGGGGGTGAGCAGGGGTTATTTTAGAAGTATATCCCCCTTACCCTGACTAGAAGCAAGGGTCCCTATTTGGACAAAGGTACCTACCCCTGCCAACTAGAGACCCCCATTTCTAACAGAAACAAGTTGAGAGCAAAGAGGCTAACGACAAGACTGTTGAAGTGCTGTGTTAAAGGGTGGTTTTTAGGGTGCAGTACACCAGCTTAATTTGAGATGGGGTGCTCTATCTAAAATGAGGAAATACACGTGTGAGAGGCAGGAACTGAATCAGGATTGTTACAATTTATTTCAAGAAACACTTTCAAACAATAACTTTTAAGAATTACATTATTATTCAATAAAGCTGCACAGTCTTAACAAAGACCAGGTGTCAGAGACACATTTTGAGATGCAGAGCAAAAATATGCAATCTAATAAGACTTAAAATCACGGCAATGCAGAGGAGAGAGAAAGAGACAATTTCAAAATATAGCAAGGTAATTGCAACCTTAAATAACAATTCTAAATGAGAGTACGGTTAACCAGGGAGCACACATGCAGGTCGTGATCCAAGAGTTTCACGGTGCAAGGTGTTCCGTCGAGTGGACTGTGGGCAGCTCTTTTATACCACTTTAATGAGGAACTGTTTGACCACAAGACCAGCTTATGACAGGTGTTTGAACGTCAATCATACCACAATTTGTACATTTATCAAAAATGATGTGCGTCACTTCACGGAATTTTTATAAGAAAGCGGAAGATTACAAAGGTTATAGGTCATTTTCTCACGCCATGTTGCTTGTCTTGGTTCATTTGAAGCTAGCGAAAGGACAGTAATAGGAAGAAAGTAAAATATTGCAACTGGCCCCCACCACATTGTACCCCATCGTGTTCCTCTTAGTTCGAGATGTTCCCTGTTCTGTGGCATTGCTAAATTTCAGTGGGTGTGAGAGGAGAAGTGCACATCGAGTACAACGAGAGAGTGGGGGCTCGGTGAGCTGGCTCGTGTTCTGCGCAGGGAGATATCTTTTTGAGCTTATTAGAGAGGCACAGGGCCTATCGTGGTTTTAGCAAATGTGTAGGACAGCATGGTCAATTTAACAAATTCCTACATGCTGTCTGGTGGGGCCATATGAGGGTCTCATGCTTCAGGTGCGGGGCAGGATTGGCCTAAGGCATTTTATATGGTAAAACGGGACCCTGCTTCAGCTGTGACACAACGGAAAAGAATTCTGAGTTCCTTTTATACCCTAAAAATCAGGAAATTACATCAGGAAGGATGGTTCCATGATGGATTGGGAATACTAAATAATAGTCTATGGGCAGCCGCCATCTTTAACTGGGATGCTATATCCCATGAACGCGCACTAGAGGATTCGGGGAAAACAATTCTCTCTGGTAATGGAGACATAAGAGGAACCTCCATGCCACTACCTCCTCAGGAAAAGAATGGAGATGCAGTGGATTATACTGGCGGGACGGCTGACGCAAGGTAATTGCCTGTAAGGAGCAAGGCAGTCCTCCAGCACTCCCTGCTCCTCTCCTGCCTTCCACTCACAGTGCACTCTGCCCATCCGAGAACGTCATGGGAATCAGGGGCAGGCGAGGCAATGGCACAACACAGGCTTCAGACACAAAATGGCTAAGGCAGGAAAATGCCAACTTTCTAAACTTTCACTACTGGGACATGTAAAACATGAAATTACATTTCCAACTTTTTAAATACACTGCACACTGCCATCTGGGCTGTACAGGGCTAACTCTAGTGATGACTTATATGTATTAAAAAGGAAAGCTTGGGAATGGCAAAATGTATTTTGCCAGGTCGAATTGGCAGTTTAAAGCTCAACACACGTGCAGTAATGGCAGGCCTGAGACATGTTTAAAGGGCTACTTAAGTTAATTAAAAAAAAATATGCACATTGTTACGCATTTTAACGAACCGATTAACCTCATTTGCTGAAGCTGAGTATTCTGTGGATTATTTTAATATTACTAGTTCTATTGCTGCTATTGTATGGATTTTTATGCTATATATTGTATTATGCTGATTCTCTAATGAAATAATTTTTTAACTTTTGTAATTTTTTGATGCTGCTGAATTACACAAATAGGATTGTGCCCAACTTTTTATCCCCAAAATTTTGTATAGGTATGTGTGTATTTATGTATTTTATGTCTTGTACTTTTATGATTTTAATTAATCGAATAAAGTGGATTGATTGATTGATTGATTGGCTACTTAAGTGGGTGGCACAATAAGTGCTTCAGACCCACGAGTAGCATTTAATTTACAAGCCCCGGGTAAATGCAGTAAGAAAGAGCACAACGACTTCAGCACTGATTAGCAGTGGTAAAGTGCGCAGAATCTTAAGGCCAACAAAAATGGGTACAGAAAACAGGAGGGGTGAGGGCAAACAGTTTGGTGATAACCCTGCAGAGAGGGCCAAGTCCAAAAAGGTTAATATATTTTAAAATAATAAAATAATTAATTTGTAATTAGGTGTAGTTTGTCAACATTAATATAGCATTATACATGTAGTTATAGGATGTAAATGTTCAAATAATAATTAATTTACATGAGTAATTCCATTTCCCTTCCTCTATTGCCATCTATGAGGTTGCACTGCAGTACTTGCGAGTGGTCATTTGTGGTGTTTGACTTATTCAAAGGCTGGAGTGGAGTACATTTACACCTGTTTTGACAACTTGAGGTCTTATAAACTTAAGTGTAGTTTAAGTGTAGTTTGTGAGTTGCAATAGTTCTACTTGTTGTGTGTGTTTTGTATTAGCATGTCCCTTCCGAAACCCCTCCTTAAATTTCTGTAAAATGCATCCATTTAGTAGTACGTATTCCCCTTTTTCCATCCATTTCCCCATGGCTCTACGCATTTACTATATAAACATACGCCTATGTGTGCAGAGATTCCTGCACATGAAAGATAGGTGATATGGAGGTTTGTGAATAACATTTTGCAACATGTGGGTAGTAGTATTGCTGTACTGCTTTATGTTTTTTACATACTACAAAATGCAATTTGGGAATAGACACCCTTGAGTTCAGTGCATTAAAACGCTCCTTACTTCACAGGGCTGTAGGTTTCAGGGTCTATCTGTCCCAGCCATTCTGAGTCCTCACTCAGGCGACAGCAGACATACATCAACGATGAAATTCGACTTTCAACCAAACATTGATCGACATCTCTCTATCTTACTATACTTTGGAGGATTTATAAACCGATTTAAAGGAGACATTTTGCAAGTCAATGGAAGCGATTATAATTTGCTTCTTAACAATTACGATGCTAGATCTGTTATCGAACACAGTGATGCACATGCTCATCAGTCCTGGCCATCATTTAATGAGTTGCTAATTAAATGATTGTATGCGGGTGAGGAAATTGCTTTAATTAAGAATGTGCAGCCGCATGTATGGGCAGCAAAACATACCTTGTTTAAGATGTCGGAAATAAGGTGGATACGATACATTTGTAAATAATAAACGTATATTTGCAGGTATAAAGAAATAGGAAAAATCAAATGCTTAATTGGTAAAAGTACCATTAACTAATTTCTTAAAATGACAATCAATGGCTGCTCAGCATGCTACAATATACATTACAGTGATTATAGTCTAAATTCCACAGGAATTTTCTGCCAATAATATTCATTGCAGGGTAAATGTTACTTTTAATGCATTCGCCATTAGTTTGGAGTACTGGAGAAATCCCTTTTAGCCTGCGACCCAAATTTACTAGGCAAAGCTATGTATAACATTGTAATATAATTAAAGTTGGAGTTATAAATGAGTAGATGAATAATTGATAAAGTGCACTCATATCAAGGAGTGCAGGGAGACGCTTCTTTCCAGCTGATGGACTTTTGGTAAATACTTTGTCAAGATACACATTTAAAAGTAATTAGACAAAGGTCGAGAAAATTAAAGGCGACGTGGGAAGCGAGCTGCGTGGGCCGTCACTTTCTTTGGGTCTTGCGGTGTGTTCTCTTCGCTTGCTGGCGTCTTTCGGGCTGCATCGGAGGAAGCAAGACTGAGGCAGCGTCAGCTGCAGGTTGCCTGGGGTCAGAAACGTGTCGACTCTGTCGAGTGCTGGGATTTAGTGGAACCCTATCGATGCAAACTCACCGAGGTAGCACTCGGACTGCATGGGCTGCGACGATACATTAGAACACAATTGTGAGCAATATCCCGTGGCAGAACAAAATTACAGGGGTGGCTGTGCTTACAAGGCAGGTAAGGACTCTTGTATGAACCCACTGGCAGGGCTGGATTGGCAAAGCGGGCAATCGGCCGGTGCCCGAGGGGCCTTTGGCAGAGGAGAGATAGTGGGCCGTTTTTTTTCCGTCTGTGGCTAAAGCAGCCCCACATACCGGGGCTGATTTTTATAACCAATCGACTGCTGCAGCTTCAGTTGAGAGACAGTCTGAGCAAGCCATACATTTGGTCCATTAATTGTTATTTGCAGAATGACAATTGGGAGGCCAGAGGACGCAGATTATGTGGTGCACCTCCTTCCATCCCCGGCCTCAGAAGGTGTCAGTGAGCCTTTGAGGGTGGTGCGTCTTTTGAGCAGCACAATTAACACATCTTCAGTGTGGGGGAGAGGCTTTTATTCTCCACAGCAGGTCACAACAATTTGACATAGAAGCTGCAGGCCAGCTGCCAGTTTTCTGAGATTGGTAGTTTCATTCATTTACTGTGCAATGGAATGAGAGAAAAAAAACCCACTAATAACCACAAAAGTTTTTTCAAAAACGTTAAAATTTGTTATTTTTTTTTTATAGAAACGGATTAAAGGAAAACACCTTTTTTTGGCAGTGTTGATGTAAAAAAAAAAAAATAACATTCATCCTCCATCCTGGGTCGAAAAGGGAGAGAAGACTGAAAGGACAGAAAGAGACAAAAGGAAATGAGAGACAGGGAGGGAGAGGAGTGGAGAGGAGTGGAGAGACAAACGGGAAGGGAGAGGAAAGATTGAGTGTCAAGAATGGTTGAATGATAGATTGGTATAGGGGTCTCTAGCCTTTTCTTTAATAATAGCTACTTCTGTTCAGTGAAAATCACCTGAGCTACTAATATAATTTGTGTTGCTATTCTGACCATACCAGACAAGATTACATTAGTGGACACCATTTGCAAGATTACAAGCAGTGGTCAACTCAGTTTTCCAGGCATGGTTGCCAGCAGTAACGTAATAAAGGCTTTGTCAATGTAGAATGCCTCTATGTGAGTAATACATAACAGCGATAGCAGTAATACCACAGACATCAAGGTAATATTAGTAATAAGTCTTCCGAACACCACATGATTTATTACTCAAATATCAGCTTAAATATATTTTGGGAATTTAGTCATTTTTCTCCAAACATCGGTTTATGAGTTCTGCAAATAAACACATTTTAATCTTGAATACAAGCTTTCAATTTTAGTGTACATATATTAATTCAACAAAGCAAAAACTTCTAGTTTGGTAGGCTAGGATGCACACAGGAGAACTACTTATTGGAATCTAGAAAGCTACCAGTAGCTCACAAGCTACAAGTCGATGAAGCCTGGCATAGAATGAAGGGTGGCAAACAAAAGTAGAGAGAAAGGAGATGGCAAATAGAGAAAAGATTGTACAGCATATGATGAAACAAAGCTTTGATGGAGAAGAGGATGTCAGAAGTTTCCTGTCAGTGGGCAAAAAGGCAGATTAGTGCCTCATACACACTCCTTAGTTCTCTGATGGTCCAGTAGTCTATTGATTGATCTAGAAGTTGGCAGACACCAAGAGGTAGCACTGAATCCACTTCCCTGAATCACCTTTGGAAGACTGCAGAAATCAAAGTACTCACAAGGACCGAAATGCATTGAATTTCTATGGAGAATGGTGGTCTTCTGAAGATGTTAAGGTTTGCTAAAGCAGATAGCTACTGCCTGCCGGATGTATTGGTGCAATCAGGAGCCTTTAAGACCTGAGAGTGAGCAACACTTGGGGTAACTGAGAGTGAGTATGAACCCCAGGAAGCTGAAGGTGAACTGCAGGCTCAGGGACCTAAATGAAGCCATACCCCCGAAAGGAATATTCACCCCCACAAATGCCCAATCAGAGTAAATAGGAGCTTTAGAGATCTGGTGGTAACTATGTGCCAAGCAGCAAGGGAGCTAAACAAAAATATATGCTTCACAAAATCTCCTGGTGTACAGGGTTTTCAGTGAATTGAGGGTATCCTGAAGCTTTTAGGTATGAGTGAGCAAGAGCTACTGAGCCTAAGGGTAAATAGGGAAATCAGGTGACCAGAAGATGAGCTGGAATCTAAAGGCTCCGGAGAGTGAGCTAAAGCCTCAGAGATCTGAGCCTGAGCAGGATACTCAGGGGGCCAAAAAGTGGAAATGAGCGCAAGGGTCCAAATAGTAAGTGGGTAGTTTAGGGACCAACTGATAGGGAGTATGAGCCTCATGTCCTTAGGATTCGCAGAACCCATGGGTCCTTGAGGTGAGCAGAAGCCTACAGACTTGAGGATGAGTGCGAACCATGGGGCCATAATGGATAGAAGTGACTGAAAATCCCTAAAGATGACCAGGAGTTTTAGGTTCTGACAGGGGATCCAGAGATTCGAGGGTGAGCAAGGGCTTATGGATCTAAGAGAGAGAGCAATGCGTTCAGGGACCTGAGGGTAAGAGCTTTATTGACCTGAAGGTATGTGTCAGAAGATGCAGGTAATCTGTAATGGAATAACAGTGTTTCCAGTCTTGAATAATGCTACTGGCCTTTGAAACTTAAAAAAAACATGATTGAACACAAATGTTTCCCCAAAATAAGCCCGTAATGCTAACCACACAATGATTTTTGAAAGGTTGCAATCCGCAAATGTGGGACATATTTTTTGGGTGCCTGGGCCAATTTTTCACCCCAATCCGACCCTGCCCACTGGACAGTACTAGTAGTACAGTTGCGGGGATTCTGCACCTACACAGAACTATGCGCAGGAAAACAGGACATCTGTGTATAGGGGTGTACCAACCTACCACCTTAGTGCCCAAAAATCCAAAACCGACTAGCTATAGTGTCTCATTCGTTCTCCAAGATCACGAAGCCACAAATGATTAGACAACCCAGAACACAACACTCCCGACTCTCTCAGGAATCGCGGTAGCAAGACACACCCTTTCGCTCGCTCACTCGTACTTGTCCACAGATAAGAATTGGCAGAGTCACTGTAATAGTTCAAAATGTTTATTTTAACTATCGTGCTCTATAATACAGTATACGAGCCACTACCAGCAGCAAAATGCATAAACTCAGAACAATTAGCATTGTTACAATTCTATAGAGTACAAAGGGGGATGTCATTATATAAAGACAGTGGAAAAAGGACTATAAGGCCTAACCACCCTCCCCTTGACTGGAAGAAGGTTATTATATAAAAGAAGATCTCTGGGCTTTGTCAGCAGACCCCATACCTTAAAGCCTAGATGTAAGGTTTACATCATAGGAACAGCATAGCTCTTCTCCATGGAAAGGGCTCTCTCCAAGTGTGTGTTAAAACAACATGCATCCCCGTAATATCAAAGTACGAGTCTCCAGCAGTGCAGCTGTGTTTAGCATGTTATGTCTAGGTGCTAGGGAGTGACCAGAACAGAATAACAAGGGGCATTGTTTATCGACCTTGCACATCGTGCTCAGACTAAACTCCAGGAACTTAGCAGAGAACGTGAAAAGCAGACAGTTCTCATGTGAAAGGCAAAACAGAGTGTTGCAAAATACAGTCATAAAGTAAAGTAAAGTAAGTAAAAGTAAAGTAAAGTAAGTCCGTTTTTATATAGCGCAGCTACTCACCCTTAGGGGTCTCAAGGCGCTGGGGGCCGTAGTGGAAATTAAGTGAGCTATTGCCCAGAGTCACATGGTGCTGAGCTGAGCTGCCGCCGGAGCCGGGGATCGAACCGTGAACCCTGTGCTCCGAAGTCAGCTGCCCTGGCCGCTGCACCACACCTCTCCACAGTCATGTAGCAACGTGCGCAAAAGCAGCACCACGGCAGCAAAGCCCATGCTAACTTAGCAATGTCGAGTATGACCCTAATGGCCATATAACAGTACAGGAACCACATTGAAGGCATGTAAGCTGGTGGGTCACGGAAGTAAACTGAATATTAAGGTGCTGACTGTTAATGCTCTTGCATTATTTTGTGAAGGCGATGACCAGGGGACAATCATCAATAGTTTTTTTTACAACCATTAGAGTTAATACCAGTGACAGATAATGTTTTAATACCTGCTTCCTAGAGCCATGCTATCCCCCTTTTAGACCGATCAGTCTTAGAGTGGTCTCCCCGAAACTCATTGTCTTCACCCCTCCTATTTTGCTGAGCTCGTTTTTGGTGAGCATAGGGCGCTGTATACTTTGCCACTGCTAGTCAGTGCTAAAGTGCAGGTGCTCACTCCCTAAACCATGGTAACATTGGCTTACACCTGATTGGCATATTTAATGTACTTATAAGTTCTTAGTAAAGTGATATACCGTATACTCAGTGCCTGTAAAATAAATGCTGCTTGTGGGGCTGCAGCACCTATTGTGCCACCCATTTACATAGCCCTATAAAACATGTCTTAGGCGTGCCGTTGCAACCTGCTACCAGTTTTAAACTGCCAATTCGACTTGGCCGAATGAACCACTTGCCGAGCCTAAAACACCCATTTTAAATACATGTAAGTCAACCCATAAGGTAGGTCTAAGCTGACCCTAGGGCCGGGTGCATTGTAATTAAAAGGTGAGGCATGTACTTTTAAGTTTTACATATCCTGGTTGTGAAAAACTCCTAAATTCATTTTTCACTACTGTGAGACCTACTTTTCCCACAGGATAAAATTGGGTTACCTTAGCGCATTTAATAAGTGCTAACCTTTGATTGGGAGCAGTTAGGTAATTTATGTTTGGTGTCTGAGAAATTGTTATTTGAAATCCTCTTTAATGCGAAAGTTGGATTTTAAGTCACAATTTTGTAAATACCACTTTTAGAAAGTTGGCATTTTCCTGCCCTATTTAGTGCCTGCAGCCTGTTCCTGGGTCGCATGACTAGGTGTGAGTGGCAGTTGGTATTTGCATATTCCTCCCAGACAGCCGCACAATAAAGGGATTAGGTGTGCCTGGATGTTCCATTCAAGGCAGGATGAGGGACAGAGCTGGGCACAGCCCCACTTGCAATCCAGTAGGCTGTGCCCTGCTAACGCACTAAGGATTTCACAATAGGCTATTGTGTCTGTAGCCAGGCTGGAGCCAGGGCAGGGAAGCAGGCAATTCCAAGCACTTCTGAAAGAGGGACTTCCAGAAACTTCTCCTACTTCAAAGAAGGCACTAGACACACCAAAAAGTGACTGCAGCATTTTCCTGTTCCTGGGTCAAGAGTGAGACCCTCCAACTCACTCTTCAGTTCACTTTCTGGACCTGAAGAAGGGATCTCAGAGCACCGCCTGCTGCTGTGACCTGCTGTGTACTACGGACTGCTTTGTTGCACAAAGAAGGACTGCTGTGCTGACTGAAGCCTACTTTGCACCTTAGAGGTGTGCCCTGCTGCTTGAGCCCTGTACATCACCCTTAACTCAGGCCTTCCAAAATGATTTCAAGGGCTAGTTGGCTGGCTTCCTGATCAGAGCCTAAAAGACAGAAAAATCTCAAACCATCTTGAACCTGCACCTGGACCCAGACTGAGTGTGTCCCTACTATCCAAGTGTTGCATCTCCAGTCCTGCACCCTTGGAAGTGGAGCTAAAGGTACCCAGATAGCCCAAATCTAAAACTTGGGACTTATCACATTTTTGCCCAAAACAGTGCTCTGAGAACCGAGAGAAGACTAGACCTGCTTGTTGATCCGCCCAAGGTGCATCGTCAGTCAGCCTACCTCCTGCTACATTCTTCTTCGGAGCAACAAATCCTGTTCAGTGGCTACTCGCACAAGGGGTATCTAGCTTTGTGAAGCCCCTTTCAGCTACAGCATGTAGCTTCATTCTGCTGGAGATTTTCAAGTTTTCAAAAGGAGACCAAGTCTGAATGAAGGATTCTTCACTGTGACTTTGGCCAGTGGATGCCCAATGATGACTCCTCCTCCTTGGACACCACCAGCTGGCTTTCCCAACTGAACTTTACCTTCTCAGACATTTTTCCACAAAATGTCCCCTAAGTCTGAAGCTAACCAGGCACAATCCACTCCTTGTATCTGACCCACACTCCATCGCTGTCGGCCATAACCTTTGACTTCGTCCTCGTCTTGTGTGACTAGAGGTCCGCAGTTGCCGCTTTGATCTTTTACACACTAGATTTCACTTTAAACTTAAAAAATTTAAAACTACTGTTCTACTGATTGGATTTTTGTCATTTTGGTGTCAAATAATTTAGTGAGAATTATTTTAGTTTTCTAAATTGGTGTGGGATTTTTCTCATCTTGTGTTTTTACTTTATTATCGCTAGTGTGCTGCATAAATACTTTACACATTGCCTCTGAATTAAGCCTGACTGTTTTTGTGCCAAGCTATCAGAGGGTTAAGCACAGATTAATTGAGTGACTTTAGTGGTTCACCCTGATGGGGATTCTGGCTGTTGCTTGAGCAGGGTTTCACCCCCCTCAGGCAGCAACTCCATTTCTCACACCCCTCGTCGCCAACAGCAGTGAGCAGTTGAGCTGTGCTTCTAAAAATGCAATTTTGGTCCTACCTAATGATATTTTCTTAGTAAACATAGTGTGGGGGTCTCAGGAGAGAGGGAGAGAAAAATGGGCAGATGCCCCTCAATCAAGGTAGCAGGACTCCTCTGGGGTGGTTCTCAAAAATCAGAAAGACTGTCAAGCATCAGGGTGGCAACATCTACAGCTATTAAGGAGCATGTCCAAGATAACACAAGGGTGGTGTTGATGGAAGACTAGGGGAAAGAAACAGGCAGGGGCATTGGCAAGGGCACTAAGTCCACTGATCATGAACAACCAACTGCAGCTAGAAATGTAGATAAAATGCACCCCTACTAGATCTTTTACTAGCATTTCTACAGTATTGAATACCAGAGCATCTCCATCCCCTCTTTGATAAAGGCATAACTGATACAATCTCTAACTGTAAGGCCCCTTACTCAGAGGCTACTTATGATTGTTTCAACAGCAGTGAATGTCAATGTGCCTATTTTTTCAGCAGATACACTGATGGCTAGTGTGAGTGATGATAATACACCAACGTCCAGCTCTTCATGCTGACTCACAGCAAACACTCTGTTCTATTAAGGGGCCTGCTGCAACACCCCCCTAAACTCAACTGATATTCCAACCTCTGCTTTAGTTACAGATCCTCTTCTTAGTCTAGATATAATGAAGAAAGGTACAAGACATGACATTCCCAAGTGATGAGACAGCAGGGTATTATGATGGATGACATTGCAAATATTCTACAATCATGATGGCAAAGTTTGAAGTATCTGGCAAACATCAGAGAGAGATTAAAGCTTCTTGCTTTAGTTCAGCAAAGAATTTAGATGATTTAGCACAGAGGATATAGAATCTCAAAAGTTAAGTAGAGGTTTGAGAAGAATTAAAGTCTATAATTGAACAAGAGATATTTGTCAGAATGAATTGAAGCGCTCAAAAGTCAGAATACATATAACAATATACAAATTCTTAACATTCCTGAGGCGGCTGAAGGAGCTGACAAAAAGGTATTTTTGGAAGCTATTGAGAGATAGTATGTTCCAAGATGATTCCAAATATCTGGCCAATAAAATCCAAAGGGTGCATAGAGAGCCATTTAAAATGAATCATAATAATAGGTACAAACATAGGAAGACTATCCTGAATTTCACAAAAACCACAATAAAGGAAAGTATCCTCTTTCATTCCATGAAAGCTGTTATTGCATGTGTAGAGTTTAACATTTATAAGACAATCAGAGATGCGAAGAACCACTCACGGTAGGCCCTGGGAGCATGTAAAAAGGATTGAAGAGTTGACTATTTTGGGGGATTCCCTACAGTTAGAATTTCCAGGCATTTTGAAAGTTAAGTGGCAAAGTCAGTTGTATAAGTATAAAGAAGTCATGAAGGTGGTACCTTGATTAAGAGGATTGGGGAAGAGGTGGGGAGGGATACTATATAATTAAGAGATGCCTTGGATAGGGCAGGGCTCAATCAGTGCCTTCTGGTGCTACAAAAAGAAGTGGAGAGTTCCTCTGAGAGAATAGATGGAGAGCATCAGTAGTGGGTGGGGAGTTTTGCAAGAGGGAACTATAAAAAAAAATGTTATAGGTATGATAGGTTAGACTGATGGTGGGAATTTAGGTGCTTTCTTTGGAACATCCAGTGCTTCTGGGAAGATTACATTCCAGTGACATGGGGCATCATTATGATGCCGGGCGGTTGGACCACTGGCAGTCCGTCGGGGGCAGTCCTGCTGCCGACAGCCCTTCTGACCGACTGTCGTATTATGATACTGGCAGTTGGACCCACAGCTGTCGGAAGCAAGACCACCGGCTCTGCCAGGATCATAGATCCTTATGAGGTGGAAGTCAGAGGAGCGTTCCAGAATGGCAGTAATGCTGAGGCAGGCACCGCTGTTGTGATTACGGTATCCCTTACTGACATCCTTTTCATGGCGGGAACCTCACCATGAATTGGTCGTCGGAAAGGGATTGAGGGCCCCAAACAGGGCCCCCGACCATCGTAGGCCACTGAAAAGTGGCACACGGTGCACAAACGTGCAGTAGGTGCTGCACGGCAAAGCATGTGCTGCACGGCAAAGCATGTGCTGCAGCACTTTTCCACAGCCGCAGCATGCCCCCGCCATGGTGCTGATGCCTTTCCGACTGCCAGCCTGGCGGTCACATCAAAATATGGTGGTCATTTTAATGCGACTGCCAAACTTGCTGTCGGAAAGGTGTCGGTACCATGGCAGGGGCATGCTGTGGCCCTGTAAAGGGCCGCAGCACATGCCTCCACCGTGAAGCACCTCCTGCACGTCTATGCACCACGTATCATGCACCATGTCGTGCATAGCACACAGTGCACTGAGGTGAATGGGAGCACTACATGTACCCCAGGGCCACTTTTGAGTGGCCTATGACAGCCGGAGGCTATGTTTGGGGCCCCCTGATCCCTTTACAACAACCTTTGGACCAAGGTTCATGCCATGAAAAGGCTGTCAGGAAGGGAAATCGTAATCCCAATGGAGGTGCCTGCCTCAGCACCGCCACCATGCTGGGACGCTCCTCCGACCGCGGCCATGTCAAGATCTATGACCCTGGCGGAGCCAGCGGTCTTGCATCCGACAGCAGTGGGTACGACTGTCAGTATCATAATACGGCAGTCGGATCAAAGGGCTGTTGGCCGTCAGATGACCACCGATGGGCTGCTGGTGGTCCAACTGCCCAACATCGTAATGATGCCCTAGGTGAGTAACACTTTTGATTAGAAATTAGTCTAGAGTAGATGGGTTGGAGTTTAGGACTGATGATACAGTGAAATGGATTATAGGAAAACGCAAACTAAAGGAAATATGATTCCTATATCATCCTTGTATAGCCCCAAATTTGTAACCCCAGTTATTAAGCTTACCACTACACTAGCCGAGTTTCCCCCTCCACATATTCTAGGTGGGAATTTTAATATCATTTTACATACTATATTAGAGAGATCTTCCGACCACTCCATTTGTAGCTTAATAAAATCTCTTGTTTTCCAAGTATGAGACATGATTTTAGTTTGGTTGATATCTGGAGGGAGAGTGTAACACTGCAGTAATTGTACTCTTTCAATGAAAAATATGGCCATTTTCACAAAAAGATTTTTGGTCACCCATGTTGTTGTAAACTGGATATATGAAGTTCATCATTTCCCAACACGTTTGCCCAACCATGCATGAATTAAATAATTCTTGTGCTTCCCATACTTGTCCAAGAAATTAATTGGTGGGTGCTTGACAGCAAAATACTTTTTGATGAAAATCTGCAGCTAGATTTTAAAAAAAGAAGCAGAATTTTGTACAGTAGATCCTGGGAATGCCCACCTATATGTGCTCTGGAATTCATTTACAGGATATTTAAGGGTATGTTTTACACAAAGAGCCATTCAAAACGCACCAGCTGAAAAGGAAAGCAGGCAAGATTTAGATATGGCTTTTAAACAATTTGAGAGCAGGCCCCAGAATATAAAGCTCATAGATGGAGAATGACAAACAGCTTTTTCTGATCTAGGAATGTCACAGACAGAATATCAGGCTTTGTTAGATGATATCTACTGTAGGAAGTTGATTGTTAGCAAGTTTCAGCATTTCAAGTATGGCAAAGCAAGTGGAGCCTGACTAGTAGCCTCAAAGATCGGAAAGGTCAAAGGCCTCTTAATCTAATCAAAACAGTGCAACACCCAGCTACATAGCTGGAAGTGTTATCTAGGTTAGAGGTTGAGTTAGAGTTTCTGAAATTCTTTGAGACAATCTCTAAAGAAGATTTAGCACACACTGAAGCAGATATAAACCTCTGTCTGAAGTAATTAGGGCTTCCAACTCCTGGTCCCACTGAGAATCAATCTGAAAATAGTTCAAATGCAGGGGAGAAAATTAGAGTGCCATTGGCAAACTAAAACGAGGGTAAGGTGCTGGCCCAGATGGGCTCCCAGCAGAAGTATTTAAAGCCCTGGAAGGCTTGCATTCATCTATATGGTTGGATTTGTTTGATAGTATTGTTAAAGGCAACAAAGTTCCTGATTCCTTGCAAAAGGCATTTATTCCTTTATTGTTAACACCAAACTAAGATCCCAAAAACTGTCATTCATATAGACTTACTGAATTGTGATAGTAGGGTTTTCATAGGTATCCTAGTTTCTAGAATTAATAAACACATAGTTAGCTTAATACATGTTGACCAAAGATGGCTTATCCCTATTTATCCCTATTACACACTTTGATAGGATCAACAAATGTGGCTATAGCAGTAGAGGAGCCCCAGGCTCTATACACATTTTATGCGGCTTAAGCTTTTCACCTTGTCAACTAGTTACTCCTAAAGTTTTTGTGCTTTGGCTAGCATTCCTGACAGTAGTACAAGCCTCATATAAATGTCTGGCAGTTGGACTTTTAGTGAATGGAAATCTTACACAAAACAATAAGGTAGATAGATGTACTGACAAGGCTGGCCCCTGTCTCTAATGCTTTTTAATCGGTTTATACAGCCAATGAGCTGCAATGACTAAATGATTAAGATTGCCCTATATGCGGATGATTTGCTAATATATACCACAGACCCACGGAGAATACCACCTATGCACCTGGCTAGTTTTGTCAGGATGACTGGTTATAATGTAAACAACTCTGTATGAGAAACTATGACTTGGAATACATCATATTTGTCTCCCCAGCTTTGTAAAGAGAAGACATATATTGGCATCTTATTTAAGAAAAATGCCCGATAGTCATGTGACCAAAGAAAGTAATCCTCTAATAAAAAAGTAGCTGGGATTGCCGTTAATCTTGAATGGACTGGTTAATATATTAAAAGTGTCAATTCTACCAAAATAACCTTTGTTTTTGATACCATCTAACTTTACCTAGAAAATAAACAAATTAACATATTAGATTGACTGTTCAATTATTTAGCATAGGCATGCAAAGAGGCAAGACATGCTTTGTTGATGCTTCATAGAACTATAAAGAAAAGCAGCCTGTCACTTCCTCACTTACAGTTTTATTTTTGGACTTTCCAGCTAAATACACCTTAGCAGTTTGGTAAATTGTCCTGATGTGTCGTGCTGGGGTTTACTTTTAAAAGCAACACTAGAAATATTTTTTAAAAGATTTGCTTGAATGTTTTAAGGAACACAGCTAACTTCTGGTATAACGTTAGGAGAATGATGAATATCCCTTACCAGGTACTGATTTGGGACTGGATAGAAACCACAGTTTGTCTTTTGGATGGTTTGACAAAATGACTTTGGGCATCGGGTCTGGATATCCCTGAAGATTGTGTCTCTTGTCTCTTCAGATAATCAAGTTAGTTATGGGAAAATATCTATGGGAAAATATTATGCTTGCTACAGCTGGAAATCAATCAGTGTTTAAATTTGTCCAATTAGTATCCTGGGATGCAGATACCTGTTTGAAAAGAAATCCTACAGGTCGGCCAGGTTTAAGGAAGATCTCAGAATTACTCCTAATCAGGACTTGGACGTGGTGAAATAGTATGAATGCCAGGGTGAAGCTGCAGAAGAAGTGATGCCACCTGCCATACATGTTTGGTCTGGATGCTTGCCCACACTGGAGTATGAAGATAATTTTCAAGAATCATTGAATGTGTTATACAAATTTGATTACTCAGGTAGACTAAGAATCAATTCTTTAAACTCCACAGGATCTAATGAACACTGGAGAAGCAAATAAAGTTTCAGCAAATAAGACTAACATGCTAATAAAGTGCAAAAGTCCACGTGTTAATAATTTATCTTGAAGTGTCCAGAGGTCACAATGTTCTGTCAAAAGGAGAGTTCTACTTTGTCCAAGAGTCTTAGTAAAAATATCAAGTTAAGCAAATGTCCTTGTTATTTTAGGATTGCTTGATAATTACTATAGTCAATTTTCTGATGAGAATAAGTTGCTTCTTTTCTATATGATTCTCCTGGCCAGTCAAGAAGTCTGTAGAAACTGAATTAACAGGATCTGCCATATGCTGACATTCGGGTAAGAGAAGTTAAAGCTCTACAGTTCTTAGAATTAATAAGTTAAACAAGTAAGTAACCAATATTTTGGTCTTCCTTTAGTCATTGGTGGGCTTTTGAATGTTATGTTCCCCCTATAAGAGCTTTGCATATATTACCAAAGGGTGACCTTCTGTACCTGGAAAAACAGATGAATGCTCCAATGTACAGTTCCTAATGAGGGCCATTTTTTGCTTGGTCAGCACATCTGTAGGTAATATGGGGATTAAAAAGAAAAGGCCCAAACAAAATCCTAGATGTGTGGATATAGAGTAATTGATAGATAACTGGAGAGCCAGTAGTATTGAGCAGTAGCGGTCCGTGGTAGGAGTGCCGGCCGGGTGGTGACGTGGGGCGGGGGAGGGGCAGGGTGGGGGTAGTAAACCATGGATTACGGCCGAATACAGGTAAGTAAACATTTAAATAAATAAAACGAATTTCGTTGTGAGCGCTACATCGTCAAATGCGATGCAGTGCGCGCAACGAAATTAGTTTTATTTATTTAAATGTTTACTTACCTGTATTCGGCCGTAATACGTGGATTACTACCCCCACCCTGCCCCTCCCCGCCCCACCGCCCGGCCGGCACTCCTACCACGGACCGCTACTGGTATTGGGGGTTAACTCAACTTTGATAAAATTGTCCAAGGGCAGTAGAAAAACAAATTTGTTGATTAGATACAGAAAAAGTTGAACATTTTCAAAAATAGGTGTTTGTGGTTGGGATAACATCATAAGTACAAAGAAAAATATCTTTAAAAGATACTTATGAGTCTAATGTGGGAAGTTCCTCAGTGGAATGTTTGCATAACTATTTCAAATATTTGTACTCTAGCTCAGCAAGGACTTCTTTGCAACTCTCCAAAGAATCAGCAGCCTAAGTGGAACTGGGTATTGTTGTTTGAACAAATGTCATTCTTGATGGGAGACATTTCAGCTTCTTCACCTTTGTGGCTCAATTTGGTGGCACTTGGCTTATCCCAGGACAAAAATACCAGTTCTTAGCTGTGTTCAAAGTCCTTGAGGCTACCAAGGCTAAAACTGTTTAGCACACAATAAGAAAATGGGTGTAGACTGTTGTATGGACGTGGTTGGTTAAACACCAATGCCCCCACACCTATTGCACAGAGAAATTTTAACACATACATTTCAGAGGTTCTGAGGAATTATTGCAAAGGGCAGTTTTATGTCTTGATGTTTCTGAGAGAGTGTTTATTCTGCCAGGACTCTTACTATAGCTAAATTAAAACCAAGAAGTTGTGTTTATTATTGGCACCTATAATAACTGCAAGACTGTGGATCAGGGTACTTAACTCAGACTTATCATTAAATATACATCAGAGAATCAATGGATATCTGATATTATTTTCAAACATGGTCTTACATATCTTACATTTAGACCCTGGTCTGAAAGTGTATGTAACCAAATTGTTTGACAGATCTTGGTGTATATGCTTTAATTTGCTCAGGTAGTTTAACATATATAGGTAATACTATTTGTTAATTTAAAATAAGAGCATTTGAACATTTGAGAGGTATTTATCATCCAGTTGCTCTACATTATTTTGGCAAGCATGGTGGAATTTCTATGAGTTTGAAAGTAGCTGGATTATGTAAAATCTGCAAAAATGTTAGAAAGAGCATTCCATCTGAGACAAATCCAATCTCATTTAATATTACCTTTACAGACAAAATATCTTGATGGCTTGAATGTAGAAGAAGGTCTTTAAGTCTTTTTATAATTTTGTGTGTAGTTCAAATTGGTATTAATACATATTCAACAATGAAAACCCTCCATCATTTTATATCAGATTTCATATGCAAATTAGGCTCTCTTTGTGATCATGACGGCAGTTTTAGATGTATGCAGTGGCGGCTCGCCGAGGAGTGCTGCGGGGCCTTAGGGCAGGGAGGGGAGGGGCAGGGTGGGGGGGGGGGTAATGGAGTCCGACATCCGACTGGCAGGAGTAAGGTAAGTAATGAAATAAATAAAACAATTGACCTTGCGCGCGCTGTATCGCCGAGTTGGTGACGCAGCGCGCGCAAGGTAAATTGTTTTATTTATTTATTTCATTACTTACCTTACTCCTGTCCGTTGTATGTCGGACTCCACTGCCCCCCCACCCTGCCCCTGCCCCACCCCACCCCCCCGCAGCACTCCCTCGGCGAGCCGCCACTGGATGTATGATTTTGGTCCTGATTAAGATCTTGGTGGATGGGTTACTGTGTCACAACAGTGATGGATATCCTGCCCGCCAAAGTATAAATCCCATAGGATATAATGGGATTTATATTTTGGAGGACAGGACATCCGTCACCATTGTGACGGAGTAACATGTACGCCAAGTTCTAAATCAGGTCCTTAGTGTCATATGTTCAACTGAATTAGTTAAATAAGTAATATTGGAAATGAGTCTATCTTTCACTTAAGTTCAGAGACTTATCACTTAGAAACTATTGAATGTGATTAGTTGGTACACAGACTGAATATCAGTTGTGATTGTGATATAATGTGGAACATATAATTGGGAAACAGTACTGTAGGTTTGCGTTTTTTCAATATTTTGTCACTTTGAGTAGAATAACATACATCAAATTGACTGATATGACATGATGGCCACTAGTTTTGTATATTTGTATGTACCCAGGATTTGTGATTCATTCTGGATCTAACACACGGGTGCAGCATTGACTGTTATAATGCTTTCAATGGCAGCAATTAATTATTCATTCACCTTTGGGTAAGACCGAGGAGCCAGCCGTAGTGGATCGGGTATTCTGCACCTTTCACTTTGGCACTTTGGCCGGGTGGACGTTAGCTCTGCAGAATTAAGCAATGAAGTAAATGGAAACAATTGTTTTTTACATTAATGGGTCCAACGCATTAAGTCCTCAGAAATGAGACATACTCTGCTTTGCCTCTTATGCCCTAGAATGAAGCTGTGGCCGTTACATTGTCCCTATTAATCGTTTTCATAGAGCCTTTCTTTGCGTCGCCATTACACTTCATTTCTGAATCTGCCTAAAAAAGGCAGCTTGGAAAAGAGGTTGCACTAATCTCACAGTCTAGAATCTCTGACAGCAGCAGTGATTAAAACTCAAACTTCATTTTAAATGTTTATTTGCAGATGCTATCATTTTGTCCCCATACATCATCTTTCTGTTTTATGACATGACACACATTTTCCTATCAATTGCAAGCTTTCCTTTCATTTTGGAAAATATACTCAGTTCACTAAAATGAAAACTTACAGCTTGTCATTATAAAACACTATATAAATCGTGAAATACAAGCTTTTTATTTTAAATAAATGAATATTTTTTGCCCAGTGATCAGTTGAATATGTTCATTAAGTACTCATATTTACTGATATCACACATGGATTGATTTTGCCTTGCATGCCTTTGTATCACCACATCATGCAATGGTGCCCAAAGCATGCCAATAATTCGATCGCCACACGTATGCCAGTATCCACATTAAAGCAGGGCTGGGAATCATATTGCAATTGATGACCGCAATATTCCAGATATGCTACTACAAGTATGCCAGTGTCAGCATTCGAACAAAAGTGAGCACCATCATGTTTTATGTGTCCAGTATGTCAGAGATAATTATGATTGTGCCATACTCAGCATTAAACCAGCGCTGGGCACCATCCTACCATTGAATTATCACTAGTATGCCAGAGACAAATTAAGACCAGGACTCACCAGCTTCTTACCATGGACCCAAAAAACTATCACCACAATGCAATGGCTAACATGGATGCATATTGTATGGCTTGAATTGCTACAATTATGTGCTGCCCAAGAATTCAGTGGGCTCGGGCACCTCAAACAGTCCTGCAAACACACACACACACACACACCCGCCCCCCCCCCCTCCACATTTAAGGATTTTTTATACTTATCCTGAGGCATGTCTAGCTATGCCTGCTATAAAAACCTCACCTCGATCTGCTATTGGCTCCTGGTTCCTTCTTGAATTTAGGAGCCATTACAGTCTCTATGCACAACCTAACAGCTTGATAAACTTTTTCTGTGTGCAAACAGATTGATACAGCCTATCACAGAGTGGTTTAACCTGTGTTCTAGGTCCTAAGTTGTCAATCGTTCTGTGTGTGTGATTCTGAGCTCGCCATTGGGTTTGAAGCTCTGATGTACAGCACTCTAAAGGAAACTTGTGGAACACAGTTCAAACCCAATTATTTTCAACAGTCCTAGTGAACACACATTCCAAACAGTACAAATTTTGTTTGTGTGAAGGACCCAACTTGGACCGCTGGTTCTTTTCATTCAAGTGCAGTTTGTATTTTTTGCCTGTATGAAAATGCATAGTGACACCACACATTTTTATTTCTCCTTAGTTACATTGTAAAAAGTTGTTGGGGCACTGCTTAAAGGTCTATGTGATTAAGCGACCCCTATTGCCGAGGATCGCCCCATCTCCCTAATGAAATCCCCTCAGTTTGTCCACCCCACTTTCTTTGGTGGAACATGCCACGAATTAACATAGATTAAAAAAAACTTTTGTGGGACCAGACCTCAACACGCACATTGGAGCAATTGTGAAGGCAGCATTCTTTTATCTAAAACTACCCCAAATATACCCTGCAATTCATAACACCAAACAATCATCATGTGTAAAATGAGTACTCAATGCCTTCATTTATGATATACCTGATGATGAAAAGGAAATGAATGTCCAAAATGTGCCCCGCTATAGCCACCATTATACCAGGACCAGAAACATACTAATGATGGACATCATTATTTATTTATTTATTTGTTTTTAATAACCATCTAGCAAAGCACTGGTTGTCATCTTGCATTCATGTTGTTGCGTGTTTTGTTTGGACATCAAATTTACAGCAAAACAATAAACAGACAGTGGGCCATGAGACTTCAGATAGTTGAGATGAAAACCATCAACCCTCAATTTTGAATGCCCAGAAGAAGGAACAAAAGCTAATACATTCGTAAAGTGTACAGTTGTAAAAAGGTTTCTTGAACCGAGCTTCAGACATGTATGTAAGGCTGCTAGCTAGAATTGCAGCCAAATCCCAAATATTTTAGCATACACCAAAGGTTCAGCTCTGACATTTAGGTTCAGAGCGTTCCACAAATATGAGTCTAAGTTCTCCCATGGGTCAGCTTCCACAATATAATATTGGTTCAGTTTTTGGAGCTATGTTGTTCCTTTGATCCAGTATGACCTATGGAAAATGCAGAGTGTCTTGAATTTAATCATAGACTCCATTGTAATCCAATGGAGTCTTTCAGGTCTGGTTTCGCATGGTTAAAAGTCCAGATGATCAGGCACATTGTGGTAGATCAGAATTGGAGGCTTTGCCATCCTTGTGCTATGCATGTCTAAGATATGCATAGAATTTCCACCATTATGCCGGGGTCGGCATTGCACTAGGTGGGTGTACGATCATGCCATGGATATCCAGTGGTTGCAACAATGCCACCATTATGACAGAGCTAGTATTATAAGACGAGAAGACACCATGACATATTGTTGCCCAACATTATGACAATATTTCACGTAAGCATGCAAGGGCCAGCGTTTTATCAGGCAAGGGCAACAGCATGCCATGGATGCCACCAATGTGGCAAGAATCGCCACCTTTATGCCTGGTTAACATTAGGGATGGGCACCCCACACGAATATGCTATCACACACACGTAAATATACTTGTTCATAAGTGCACACACACATACACACAGAGACACAGTAGCAACATAAAACGTTTATTAAATATATACTCCTATGCAAACTGTACTGGCTGCCATTTGCAGGTCGCCCTGGCCAGTGTCTCAGCCTGGTCACGGGTTCCACTTGCATTATGTTACCTAATGACTGGCTGTGTTTCTGGCTGTGCATTGCCAGCCACGAAGTAGTGTGATAAGGACCTGCCATATTTTTGGAGCACAGATGTACAGCACTATGAAGGAGCATTGAGGGTCACTATCCCAGTCCCATTTCTATAAAAGCACACTAATTAACCAGCACTTAAAATATGATATGTTGTGCATGTGTAATATGCTAAGTGTGGACCATCAAGCCTTCATACATTCAGTTTTTTTCCTTGTCAATCTGAAAGCCTGGAGGTTTGCAGGGGGAATGGTGGTACACAATTTCAGACCATCACAGTGACAGAAAATGCAAGTGGGGCACCTCACAAAACCAGAAAGGATTGAGCCACTCTACCTTCAATGCCTAGAACCATGCACTCTCTTCGATAAAATGCAATCACTGCACACACTTCAGTTTCATAGTCAAAGCAGAACTACAATAGCCTATGCGAGAACTCTCAGTGCCATGGAGGCGGAAAACCTCAACCTCGAACACACACATTTGAGTTATAGTGAAAGATGCATTCTTTCAGTGGGACCTCATAAAAATGACCCTGTCATTTATGCTGTCAAAGAACCTTCTCAAATGAGCATTTAGTGCTCACATTCATGACCCTCAATGTGTCTGTCTTTATATGTAACCAGGTATCGCCCCCTTAGACCATGCATGAAATGACTGATCATAAAATGCTATGTAAACTGTGTAAAGGCCATAATTAAACATGATATCCAACTCATCATGTAAATACTATGGTCACAAAGTCCTGGTCAGGGTGTGGCTCTCTTCACTTCATGCATCTGGCATTCCTCTCTTAGAAATGCCTCATAGCAATTGAATTTAAAAGTGTGTGCTAAACAAAACAATGCACTTAATATATTTCAACTTTCTTTTTATGATGGTCTACTCTGAGGTCCTCTCAGAGTCTGCCATGAAACGCTTAAAATATAATAGGCACGGAATCCCAGCAGATCACAAACTCTCCTGCCACATTTTCCATTTCAGGATCATTAAGCCTCAATAGTTCTGCAGCTGTTGAAAGCCTGCATTATAGGTATGGGCTAATCAGCAAACAGGGTACACTGTAAAAATAGATTCCAGAGATGAGCAAGAGGTACATGAAATGCCAAAAATTGAGACTTGCACTGCACGTGCATGTTAGGTGGTACACGTCAGCATTGTTGTGTCTTAAATAGATGCATCAGAATAAACGATATTAGTCTGAAAGTACTTATCTTTTCTAGCGCATTTTGCTAAATTACATGGTATTTTTAATGTTGTCTTCTCCATTTGAAGTGCTCGCCTTCAGGTCTTAAAAGCACACATTTTAGCATATACTGCGATCAGCCGTCTAGAAAAGTTTCCATTTAGAGCGGATTATTTGCAAATACTTAGTTCTGCATTATTGATCAGTAGTTATTGCAAGAAGAGTCAGATCCCAGTACACCTGTAATACACAAACATGCACTTAGGCTGCGTGTAGCGTGTTTCACTATTTATGACGTTCTGACAGGAGCATTTCATGGCAGCTGAAGTGTGCCCTTGGCAAGGCTTGCGGCTCAACACCCTGTAGGACGCTCATGCTGTCGACACACATCGCATCGTGACACAGCACTGTTATGTTGGCGGGCGCTTAGGCCCACATACTTGAATAAATGACCACGCAGACAGAGATAGGCATGGTGCAGAACTGGCCGCGAGCATGTGCACCCGGGCCCTTTTATTAGCAGGCTCACGTCACTCGTGACGCCTGTGAGGGATGCATGTGGGGTGCAAGTGTGCCCACTCCCATAGGGGAGTGGCTTCTAACTCTGTGCCTGTCGAGACACTAGAACGTGTCTCGCAGGACACAACATTCCTCCCAAATTTTAATAAAACAAAAGTTCTGTAATTCAACCTGTAGGGATAAACAGTAATGAAATATACACCACCGGGTCCATCAGATTCTTGGGTCCGGCATCAGGAAGACGGCAGACACGGGCTAGTGACTTCGACGGTGGCAGGACACTCAGCAGGTATTCATCATTTAACCTGATTGGTTCAGGACATGAACTCTTGCTTGAAGATGTCATCTGCACACCAGGAATGTGCCGGTGTAAGTGTCCTTTAGTCTCACGTAGCTTCCGTCCGCCGACCAGGATGATGGTTTGTGGTGTTTGACAATAGTTCGTTAACTGGGTGCGTCACAATCATGGTGGGAGTCCATGGTGAAAGTACACTGGATTGTTTCTGGATCACCTGAAGTCTCTCTCAGGCCATCTTGCTGTGTCCGGTGACCTGTCGGTGGGGCAATGTCTCTTCCAGCTCTCCCGCCTGGGGAGGCCCTTCGTCGGGCTTGCCACGGGACTGCAGGTAGGCTGCGATTGGGGCTGCGTGTGCGCCGGCTGGGGGCAGCTGCAAACCGCCAAGGATCCAGTAGCCAGTCTCTCGCACAAACCTCAAGGGTGTGTGGGTCTTGGTGAGGACATGCTCTCTCTGCCGCAGTTCAGGTTCACACCAGGTCAGCGGGTAGCCTCTGAGTCTTCTTGTTTGCGAGGTCGGCAACAGTGTAGGACTCCAACCATCGGTACTCGGGATGGTTTCGTGTGACGCACTTGATGAGGACTGGCATGGTGGCATGGCCAGTCGTGTGGTGAATCTGGACGATTGCTGGTGATGACTTGCCTTGATGATTGCAGGCTTTCAGTCTGGAGTCAGTCACCTGAGGCAGGGGTGTCCAGGTGCCTCCACGTTCTCTGGGAAGCACTTGCATTCGTGTACTTTGGCTTCTTGGGCTGTCGGGACTTTGATGACGGAGGGGTGATGAACACGGTGTGAAATGTGAGGCATGAGACTCGGTTCGCGCAGGCTGTGCGGCTTACCCTCGGCCTCCCGCTGTGCGGTTGCCAATTCCTTCTCGGGTTATCCCCCTCTTCCCTTGCTGTCGCTGTGTCAGGACTCACTCCTGTTGTAGCTTGGGCTTTCTTCATCGTCCGGCCCTGCCACTCACGACTTCCCCTTCTGACCTCCACTGGTTGTCCGATTCTTGGTGTGGACCCTCCGGTCACACTTCCACGTGTCTCGCTGAGTGCGGTGTCATGCACATGGCACTGATGACGTAGCTGCCATTGGGCCTGGACGACAGGTGGCGATGATTAACTAGGAGAGGAAGTTTCTGGATAGACTTCGTAGCCACGTGACGGCCTCTTCTGAATCTTCTCTTGCACCTCTGGCATTTGCGGTCAGGGGCAGGGATGCCGTTCGACTCCAACTGCCGACGCTCGGGCTGGACGGTCTCACTGTGAAGCGACGGGAGCAACGCAGTTTGCGCGTGCTGCGGCTTACGTGTGGTTCTCCCTTAGTGCTGTCGCCAGGGCCGTCGGTCCGCCTTGGTGGCTGTCTGGTGTCTTTGGAGGTGTTCTTGGCTTGTGTTGCTACGAGTCCTCGTGCCTCTCCTCTCTTTGTCTTTGACACACCTGCGTCTGTCCCGCTTCTTCTGGGTGACACGATTTCCACTCTTCTTCTTCGGGTGCCATGACATGCACCATGTTCTAACACGGCCAACGGGGCCGTTGAACTTCAATGGTCTCCGGACCACTCTGGCGAACCTTCAGTTGCTCTTCTCGGCTGCATGGTGAGCAGCCACCCATCTTGGGTGCTCCTTTTTCAGGCAGCTTCTTGACGCACCTACTCCGGGTGTTCCCTCTCCAGGGAATGGCTTCCACGGGCAGTGGTGAGCTGTGGTGGTTGCTGGCCACTTGTGGTGTACGACTCTCCTCTCGTCAGCCGTGGGTCACTGACAACTCCTGCTTGCGGCAGTGTGAGGGAGGACACTGTGCTGCGTTTTGGCCCCTTCCGGGCTCCATTGCTGTTGCTTCTGCGGAGATGTATGGGATCTCCCTGCTGATTCCAGCAGTGCTTCTTTCCTTTGGAGAGGTCTCTTGTCCTCCTGGGTATTTGTGCTTCTGGTGGTCTGTGCAACCACTTCTTCGTCTTCCCTCTGGTTGCATCGCTTCGGCGCGCTTCTGACTGCGCCCTTCGTTTGCCTCAATGGACGCACATGCTGCGCATTCTCTTCAGTCCTTCGCTCCTGGAACTGTAGCAGCTGTTCCTGTGCTGCGGCGCACGTGCTTGGTGCTGTGTTCCTGAACTCCTGGCGCCTAGCTGCGCATTATCTCTTCATCCTTAAAGCTGTGTAGAGGCTTGGCATTACGCTGCGTCGCTTTTGCGGGCACCTGGTGAACAACCAGGCTTGCTCCGTAACATTGTCTCTGGGAGGGTACTCTTGCCTGGCTCCCTGCATACTTGGTCTGTTTCCCCTCATGGATTCAGCAGACCGTTGCTTGGGCGTGTGCCCACCACTCTTCTCCACCTCCCTAGACTTTCTTCTGCTGCTAGGAAACTGCTTGGAGTGCAGCAGGTATCTGGTGGAGATTGGTACCGCCTCTTGCATTCACCTCTGCATTGCGGTGCTGCTGGGTGCTGGTTGTGTTCTCTAACTTATTTTTTTTTAAAACACTTGGATAACCCTCTTCCCTGGCCCTTATTGCAGGCTGCAGCAATTGGTTCCCTTTTCATGCATGCTTGTCCATATAATTCTTTTCCCTAGCCGCTGTAGCGTAAAACGGCCACTAGATGGCACTGCAGGGCAAACTATGACTGTCTGCGGTCGTTTACCTTCGTTCTGGAACCACGCTCGGTTCCGTGATGCTGCCGTTTGTCCTGTACTCGCAGGGTCGATGGGGCAAAGGAATGGAGGGCAGGCAACTCGTGGTGGGTGCTGCCTTCTTCCCAACTTGATGCCCACTGAGCTGCAGACGCTTCTGTTTCTTCCTGGGCCTCTGTTCACTGCACCAGCTGTCCTCGTGGCTCCACAGCAACTCTGCATACCATGGTAAGTTTGTTCTTTTATTGGGGTGTGTACGCCGCATGGCGGTTGCTACTCGCCTCTTGCCTCCTGACATGACCACCGCATGCCTCTCTGAACTGGGGGACGCTGATTGGAGCTTGCAGTGTCTGGCATCGCCGATCCCCGCTCCTCGGACTTACAGGGTTGTTGCACTTGTCTGTGTCCCTGCGGCCTTTCGGAGCAGTCTCCACTCTTCCTTCGGTAGGTGGGACACCTTTCTCACTGACTTGCGGCCCCCACTCCGCGGCAGGCACTCTCACTGCACGGGCTGTGCAGGGGCTGGAGCGGCTGCCTGGACATCTCCAGTGCCTCGCTTTGGCGGTTGCAGTCTCCCCGCTTTGGGCTCACCTTCTTCTCTGACTGCGCAGGCCCTTCGGATGCGGGGTAGGCTCCCGCTGACCACATATCATTTTGGTCACTCTTCTTCTCGCCACAGCCCCTCGGCACCTCTAACCTTCAACGGGCTCACCTCTGCCGATCAGGCCTCTGTCTCCTCGAGGCAGTCTGCGGCGACGGCCGGCACCGTGGCAGTCCGGCCTCGCTCGCCTCTAGTCTCGGCCGCCACGGGGGCTCACTCCCTACCGGATGGGACCGCAGCAGACTCGTCAGCGCGGGGTGGTCTCCCGCTCAGCTCTTTCATCCCCAGGGCTCTTCGACGCCCCGTGGGCTATCGGGCACGTCGGGCGCCTCCTCCCAGGGGGTACAGGCACACCAGGTGCGGGGTGGGCTCCCGATCACCTTCTTCACTGTGTTCAGGCCCGGGGCCCCCGCGGGCCGTTAGGCGGGCGGTGCGCCTACTCGCAGGGGGTGCCCTCAACACAGGCAGCTCTCTCCCCCCATTCACCAATCTTTCGGGCTGCTGCACGCACGGGCACAGCCACTCTCGTCGCCAATGTTATGTTGGCGGGCGCTTAGGCCCACATACTTGAATAAATGACCACGCAGACAGAGATAGGCATGGTGCAGAACTGGCCGCGAGCACGTGCACCCGGGCCCTTTTATTAGCAGGCTCACGTCACTCGTGACGCCTGTGAGGGATGCATGTGGGGTGCAAGTGTGCCCACTCCCATAGGGGAGTGGCTTCTAACTCAGTGCCTGTCGAGACACTAGAACGTGTCTCGCAGTACACAACAAGCACTATCACTGCCATGTTTGTTAGGATGCTGGGGGCTGCGATGGTGTCGCTGTCCTGTGACATACCTCGTGCGTGTTATCTCTCAAATGCAATGACGTTGGCTTTTCATATAAGATGCTGAACGCATCGGTTCAATGCCCCTATAGTAAAATGGAGGAACAGGACTTATTTTCTTTGCTTATTAAAACGCATCTCAATCTTTTTAGAGAAATTTCGGAGTAGCAGAATTTCCAACAATTTACTGTTTTTGCCGAAAAGGAAACTAATTCAGCCCTTGAATATTTATAGCATGTGTGTTCCGTGTACAAATGGTGTGTTCCGTGTACAAATGTGAATGGAGTTGCTCTGAATTGACACGCAGATATTATGACTCCAGGTTAGACACCGAGCTGTGAACAGTGTTTTGGGTGTGCAAGGGTACGCAGCCTCGATCTGCAACAGACACACTCAGTGCAAGTGAGCACAGTCACATGCCAGTGCCGTGTGCTTCTTGATAGTCCGTAATTTCAATACAATGGTCCAGACGCAGACAGTGGTGTACTATCAATAGTGCAGGATGTGCAGTGGCACCGGAGCCAAAGAGGATAGAAGGATCTCTGCACCGAATTATGGGTGCATTTGTCCACCAAACCATGGAAGGAGAGGGTTAGTTTCCTTGCTTGCATTAGGGCCCATCGATCCATTGCTACACCACTTAATGCAAAGTTAGTTTAATAGCGTTCTGGATTAGAAATAGCTGTGATAATATCAAAGATTATATCATCTAAATCCGTCAGTTTAAGGTCCATTTATGACAACTGCCTCTTGTGAGGCTCATCACTTTCCAACTTCAGACTGATGGAGTCCAAACATCGATAAACGGAACCGGACGGATTTAGAACCGCGAATACTTGTTATCACCAGCATATCTCAGGGGGCTGTGGAAACGGAAAACAGGCCTTGTTTGCACCTTTTGGTGGCATAATGTCCAATGGCTGTGGTCAGATCAACAATCCTGATCATCTCTGCGTGGTGGCCCTTTGAACCCGACGCATTGGCTGACAAAAACACCCAAACATGTGCTTTAAAACAAAAGGCACTTGAAATACCTTTACCAGTCTCCCAGGCTAGCCAAGCTGTAACTGCGGGGTGGTGGCGTTGTAACAAGAGACACACTGATCCGGTGATATCTGAAGCGTGTGATAGAATGCTAAGGAAAGGATGACATACTATTATTTATAAGAACATGAGGTGCACAACAAGGTAGGTCGTTGACCTACAGAATAAAGTAAAAGATAATAGTCAAGTGATACCTTCAAATACAAGGTGTAAGCAATCTGCCCATTTAAAGGAAGCAAAGGGCCTAAGAAGGTAAGATTGCCTACTAATGTGTTGTGATAACGCCGATTCTTATCTAATTATCTATAAGAACCTTCTGGTCGCCAAGATCTTTTTACCTGTTGAATAGTGTAAAGGAGAGAATCTCATCAGGTTATATATCAGCATTCATTTTGTCTGAAAGGACCACCGACTCCGAATTCAAGTTTGAGAATTTATTATCGCCAAAAATAACTGAACGTGCAAGCACCTCAACACGAGGTTAAAGAAATAAATGGGCACTAATACAAATAATAATCTACGCAGGAATCTCATCCGACTCAGGATAAGGAGAATAGAAAGTTCTAGAAGGATCAACCAGACTATGATTGCTCCAATTTCTAAGTTGCTCTTCATTGGACTAAACAAGCTTAAAATCAATTGCTGTCCCTACACTAACGCTAAGTGACATCCCTGCATAACGATTTTCCCAGGCAAGAGTGAATAAAAGGTGTCAGCTGTGAAGACTTCCTAAGAAGTGCAATCACATAATACCTAAGCTCAGCTCTGTCCTTCTCTCAGGTCTCCCCTACCTCTTCTCTGGCCTCCTCCCTCAGGGCACTATCCCTAATACAAAACCACAATACAATTGTACACGCCTTTGTCACGCCTCCTTGGCCAGGTCTTCTTTCTTGTGCTTTTCCATCGAAACGGTTACTTCATCCTGGACGGTTGCGATGACCTTGAGTCCCAGGCACCTTCTCCGCTGAAAGTATCATCCCTAAATTCCATTTCACTCCCCGTACCATGCCTCCCCTCTCTCTAGCTTTCTAAAACAAAGAGTTAGTCTTACTAACGAGACATGTGTCCTTGCACCTGCAACGAAAGATACTTTCAACAGAAACCTTCTACTGTGCAAATTAAATCTACAGTTTGTGCCCAGAGAGCCTTACCAAGAGAAACTTTTCTCGGCCTATAACCTAAGCTAACATAAAATAAACCAGGCCTTCCCTAAGCATATATGTAGTCAGGCCTTTACATATGACTTTTTAAACACACATCTTACGTTTCCCTATAAGCATTTTCATTACGATTCATATGCAAACAATGAATTACATGTGCAACTTTAATATGGTGCACGTTTAAACTACTACAATTACATTTCACACGAACTAATTCCTCTACGCATTGTTCACATAATTCAATAAGCATTACATTACATCATTATCCTAACACCATTATGCTGCTGAGTTCACTTTCTCTCAGTGAACTATTCATTCTTTACTAACCAGACATGAGTATACAACTGAATATAAACGAATATAGGTCTGAATACATGTGGGTGCGGCCTATCAGTGATTATGATGCACCCCTACAATTCACAAGAACATTTCGCTCTATCAGTTCCCCCTTTGATGACTCCTGTCATCATATTTCATTCTACTCCCTCGGAGAAGGAACCGACCTAAACAGAGCTTGTTGCCATCTTCCCTGATCTAAATTTCTCCATGCTCTTGAGCCTTTGATACTGACTGTCCTGCAGTCTTGCCAACCTCATGTCATTTTCCCTCAAAGCTCTCTTGACTCGGCCTGCTCGATACCACTTGTAGGCCTTGATCACAATCCACAAGCCAACCACACAACCCACCAAGATAAAGAGGGGTCTCAGAAAGTATCCAAGGAATCCCTTTCCTAGGTTCGCAAACCAACCTCCCACTTGACCAAAACCCTTTCCTACCTTTTCCCAGGCCCCTTCTTCGGTCAAATCCGCTATCTTTGTGTGGATCGTAGTGATGTTACTTATATATTTCTCCAGATCCTTGCTACGGTCTGGTATATAAGTGCAGCACTCTTGAACCTTCAACATTTTACAGACTCCGCCCTCTTTTGCCAATAGGACATCCAAAGCAAGGCGATTCTGCAAAACCATTCCCCTTATCGACAACATCTCTCCTTCCACCAACACCAACGACTTTGCCGTATTCATCGAAAATTCATCCACTACAGTCGCTAACCTCCGAATCTTCACATCATTCAAGACTACTCCCAGACTAGGTATCATAGCTCCAAAGATATCCCCCACAACGATTCCTGCACTTGCAGCTCTTCTCGTTCTTGAATGCTCTCTACCTTCCAGAAGATCTAAATCTTCTGTATGATAAATCTTTGGAAATATTATTGACAAATAACATGTTCCATACCAATTTGCAGGCAATCTCACATAAGCATTCTTCCCACATACGTAATACACCGTTGGTATCACTTGTACAGGACCTTGGAGAAAATCTTTTGCTACATCGGCCATGGTGAAAACGTGATCACAGGTACTTTGTCCCACTGCTACCTTCTCGTAGTAAGTCTGATAACGCCTTATACACAACTTACCCCTCTGCTCCTTATCTAACGCTATAGGACCATAGCTTCCCTTGGTCTTATGCAACCGTTCTTCCTCTGTCCAATCGGTCCTGTGATGCCCCAAGTCTCGGGAGTGAGTCAGCTTTCTATACCTATCCTCGACCTGATCCACAAACTTTCTCTCTACATCCGACATCAAACAAGTCAGATTGTTTCTGTGTGCGAATGCTGTATCCAATTCCAAACTCGGTATGAAGTACTTCCTCAGTCTGTCCTCGGTCTTATAATAGTCATATTTATTCAAATGCTTGTAAGCTGGGACTTCGGGAAGCACTGCGTCGAAATTGGAAAAGAAATATTCAAACTGATCTCTCTCATAAAACAAACTAAGCAAAAGACTACATGAAATACCATAAGTCAGTGGAAGATGGTGATACCTAATACCCTCATCCACCGAAGTAGGCAACTGCATACACACATAACAATCTTTCGCATCCATCACATCAACATACTCATACAACAACTTAGCATATGCATTCAACTTAAAATCCCCTTTAGATAAATCTACATGTAATCTACGACTTTCTTCTAATAGCAAAGCTCTGTCAGCTGCCCTGTCTACCCCCTTCTGACTAGGTGTGATAGGTGTCGGTGTCCCTGTCACTTCCTCTACTTCTTGCTCATGCGAACCAGTGTATGAGACTACAACTACTATGATTATAGAAATTATTACACTACTTATAAGAATGCCTACAATCCACTTTGATCTACGATTGGGATCTCCCGGCTCCATGGTTTCGAAAGTTCTCAAAAGTCTTGGTTATCGCAAAGAACTCTGAAAAAGTCTCTGCCCTTTAATTGTGACTTGCTTAACCAGCTCGAGCAACCATGAAATCTCCGGACTTTCCCTTTCCGATCACAATCTTATTTACACAGTCCAGAAAAAGACTTCCCTAGTTTTCGTTCCTCTTCTGTGGAAAGAGTTTATTCTTCTTCCACTCGGACCTAGGTTATCTTCTTCTTTTGGACTTTTATTGACAGTTTATAGTTGATCCACTATAAGATCCTCATTGAGCAATACCAGAACGTGATACAAAAGTTCAAGACGCAAAATCAGCATTTCATGTGAAAACGGCTCAACTCCAAAAGGCGGGAATTCGAGTCGATGCAAAACCAAGTTTCGGACTTCACTCAGAAGCGGGGATTCGGAACCGTGAGGGTCAGTGTTCCTTCTATCTCGAGCCCTGGCAACTGCAGCACCACCTTCACCACCACATTCGGGCTCCGACGGACCACTTGCACTGACCTCAGCCTTCCCGTGCTCACCACCCCCTGCATCAAACACAGTGTAAGTCCACTCAGGGGTAGAGTATCTGCGACAAGGCACTCTTGTTCTCTTTGACCTTCGCCGACTGTCTTGTGCTTGGTCTTCATCACTTGCTTCCATTTCAGATACTTCAGACACTGGAGCAAGGTCTCTTTCAGGTGCTAACCTCAGGTTCAGTCGCCTCTGTCTCTCGGGCCAACTTTCTGCACTTCTGTTCGTTCGTCTGCCTTCCCCTTCTATACCCAGTGCACTACTTCCTCTTTCGGCTGAATCTGACTCTTCTCCGCCCACTGCACCGTTTCTGTCTTCGGTGTCTGAGTCAGGGTTCGAACTGTGGAAACCCCCTTCAGCTTGCTCTAGTGCACCACCAGCTGTGTCAGCGACCGTTACAGCTTGACTTGTCCTCCCATGTGGCCCTGCCACATCAGCTGGATTTTCATTTACGAGAGGAGCTGTCTCTTCCAAGGGTGCTGGAACTCTGCGGGTATGGGAAACATGCACCCAGTTCGGCAATCCTCCACACTTCACTGCTGTGTTCGTGATAAGTATCACCTGATACGGGCCACGCCAGCGGGCATCCAAGCAACTCTTCCTCACGTGCTTTCGGACGAGCACCCAGTCTCCGGGACACAAGTCGTGGCACAGATCACTCGAGGCTGGGACCACTGCTGCTTGCACCTGCTGGGATACAGAACGGACCACATCAGAGAGTCCTTTACAATAATCGAGAATCAAATCATCAGTGATGCTTATCAAGGCTGTAGCTGGTACTGCTGGCAATCTCATTGCCCTCCCCATTAATATCTCATGGGGGGACAACCCGGTCTTTCTGTCTGGGACACTTCGCATGCTCATTAGCACGAGTGGCAAGGCGTCGGGCCATTTCAGGGATGTCGAAGAACACATTTTTGCCATCCGGGCTTTTAAAGTTCCATTAACTTGTTCCACCATCCCAGAAGCCTCTGGTCTGTAACTACAGTGGAGTCTCTGGTCAATGTTCAATGCAGCGCAAAGCAACTTCATGATTTCGCTATGGAAGTGCCCTCCTCTATCTGATTCCAAAGAGGTCGGGATCCCGAATCTAGGGATGAGCTCCCTCAACAGTAATTTAGCCACTGTGAGAGTGTCACACCTGCGTGTGGGGTAAGCCTCCACCCACCGTGAGAATACACATACTAGCACTAAAATGTACCTCAATCCATTGCACTTAGGCATCTCCACAAAGTCCAACTGTATTCTATTGAAGGGCCCTCCTGACCTTCCAATGTGACTCAACGTAACTACAGTTCTCTTTCCAGCATTCATCTGCTGACACGTAACACACCTCTGACATACCGTCTCAGCCATTGCTCGGAACCGTGGGTTATACCACGTCTGTCTAAACACTCTCATCATTGCGTCTCTACCCAGGTGTGCCTGTCCATGTATCAGTCTTGCCATCGGACTCAGCAATTCTTCAGGCAACACGGCTCTCCCATCGTTGGATACCCACACATCCACATCTCCTTTCTCACACCCAGCTTTGATCCATCCCTCTCTCTCCTGGTTTGAAACTTCATCCTGCAATCGCTTAAGCTCTTCCCAAGTGTCTGCCATGGTCAACATTATGCTGAGCTCGGTTCCCTCTTGGCTCTCCCTATCTCTCTTTCTGTGAATATGCATCCCTGTTCTGCACAGAAGCGGGCGACTTCGTCCGCATAATTGTTTCCCAAGGATACAAAGTCCTCCCCCTTCCCATGGGCTGAACACTTTACAACAGCAATTTCCTTTGGATGCTGTAATGCATCCAACAATTGTCTTACATATTCACCATTACGAATGGGTGAGCCAGATGATGTCAAAAATCCCCTCTGAGACCATAACTGCCCGAAGTCGTGCACCACGCCAAACCCATATTGGCTGTCTGTGTAAATCGTGATTCGAATTCGATCAGCGGCCAAACAGGCACGGGTCAAGGCAATGATCTCAGCTACCGGCGCGGAGCGTACTCCTTCTAGGAAAGCAGCCTCGACCACTCCTGAAATGGTACATACAGCAAACGCTGCTCTCAATTGCCCCACACTGTCTCTTAAGCATGAACCATCGACAAAGAAAATTTCATCTGGGTCAGCCAATGGTTCATCGACAATGTCAGGTCTCGGTTTGGTGCAAAGTTCGGTCACATCGAGACAATCATGGTCCGCACAATCTTCATCATCCGTGTTCGGTGTAGGCATCAATGTCGCAGGGTTCAAGACAGAGCACCTTTTCAGAGTCACATTCTCTGCGGCAAGTATGACTTGCTCGTACCTCGTTAACCTATTGTTCGTTAGGTGCTGGGTCTTGGTCCTGGTCATCAATAACTCAACCGAATGTGGCACATGTACAGTCAATGGATGTCCCATTACAATGCTTTCACATCTTTCAATGCTGACACCTGTTGCAGCAACGGATCTTAGACATCCGGGCAATGCAGAAGCTACTGGATCTAAAGTAGCTGAAAAGTAGGCAACTGGTCTACGGACACCTCCATGGTTCTGAGCTAACACTGCTAATGCACATCCTTCCCTTTCGTAACAAAACAATGAAAAGGCCTTGTTGTAATCAGGCATTCCCAATGCCGGAGCCCTGCACAAATCCTCTCTCAGTTTCAGGAATGATATCAAGCACTCCTCGTCCCATGGTACCGGATCACTCACATCCTTGTGCGTAAGCCTCTGCAGAGGCTTTGCTCTCAAGGAGAAACTAGGAATCCACTGTCGACAATAGCCAACCATTCCTAGAAACATCCTAACTTCTCTCTGTGTCGTAGGTACTGCCATGCTCATTATTGCCTCAACTCGATCCGGTGACACCTTCCTCTTGCCTTTTTCCAATCTGTGTCCCAAGTACTGTACCTCTTTCAAACAGTACTGCAGCTTGTTCGGGGACACCTTATGTCCGTTCTCTGCTAAATGGTTCAACAGTGCTACAGTGTCAATTCTGCAAGCATCTTCTGTTTCTGAGGCAATGAGCAAGTCATCTATGTATTGCACTAGAACTGAGTTCTGTGGCAACACAAGACTCTCAAGGTTCTTCTTCAGGATCTGGTTAAAGATCGATGGACTTTCCGTATACCCTTGAGGGATACGGCACCATGTTAACACACGATTTTCTAGCCTGAACGCAAAAAGAAATTGGCTTTCCTCGTGGAGCGGTATCGAAAAGAAGGCTTGACACAAATCGATAACCGTAAACCACTCGGCTTCACATGGGATCTGGAACAGTATTACTGAAGGATTCGGTACCACTGGACAACAAGGGACAACTATAGTGTTGACCTTTCGCAGGTCTTGCACGATCCTGTATTTCCCGCTCGGTTTCTGTAGTCCCATTATGGGTGAATTACAGGGGCTACCACTGATCTCTTTCAAAATACCCTTCTCAATGAAAGTCTCGATCACAGGTCTTATTCCTGCAATCGTTTCTGGCGACAGGTTGTATTGAGGTGTCCTGGGGAAATCAACATTCTGTTTCACCTCTATCCGCACTGGTTCAACCCCTCTGATTAGACCTATTTCATCGCCTGCGAAATCCCACACCACAGACGACACTGCGTCTCTCAGATCAGGTGGAAGTTCTTCCACAGTCACCATTGGGTACAGATCTATACATAGATGCTGATTGGTAACCTTAAAGTGAGCATCGTCATCTGTCGTCTGGACCTCCACTCCCCGTGGTGTACAATAAATCGTGCAGTTCAACTTGCACAACAGATCTCTTCCCAAAAGGCAAACTGGACTCGTATCACACACTACAAACTGATGTCTAGTTTGGAAGGAACCTATCTTTACTAGGATCGGTTCTGTCAATGGGCTGCTTATTCTCTTGTTCGCTACTCCAACAACCTGGATTGATTGTCCCGAGAGGGGTAGGTTAGGGACTACTGCTGATCTTACAGTAGACCGGGTAGAACCAGTATCAACCAAAAGTGTGGCAGGATGACCCTCAATCTCTGCCTCCACAAAAGGTCCTCTCTGGTCTACCTCCAAGACCGCTCCAAGTGTGCAGTCTTCCTCCCCCCTCAGGCACCGTCAGGATAAAGGGTCTAAGCTATCCTCGTCGAAATCTTCGAACAGGGGCATCTGTTGGTACGTTCGTGTTCCTTGTGAAATCCTTGGAGCTTGGGGAACCTGGGCGTGAGAATTGTAAACCCCCTTTCATCGTCCTAGGTCTCGTTATTGTATTAACTACCTCTTGCGCTGGTGCCTGAGCCCCTCTTCCTCTTCCTGCAACTGATTAGCTGGGTTCAAAGGACACTCGCGTTTCCAATGTCCGACCTGGCGACAAAGATGACACGCAGTGGTCTTCTTCAGTGTGGCCACGTCCACTCCTGTCTTGGGGTCTACTGGTTTTCCCTTTCCCTGTCCCTGCCCATTCTGGTTTCCCTGGAAATTTCCTTGCTTTCTTCCTAAGGTCCCTCCACTAGGCTGACTCTGTGCTGTCTGCATCTGGACAAGCATCAATTTGTCTTTTAGCTTTCGATGTTTCGATTCCACCTCATCACTACAGTATCTCGCATACCGCAAAATTTCATCTAGTGGCTTGTTCTGCCAGCAGATCAAATGGTGCTGTATCATGAGGCTGAATTCCATTCTCAGACCCAGTACAAACTTTGAGACAAACTGTCCCATATCCTTGGGGTCCAAGATATCTAACCCACTATACTGTTTAAAAGCTTGCAAAAGTCTTTCATAATATTCATGCACCGTTTCCTTGGGTTCCTGTACAGTCCGATCTATCTTAACCCAATTTATATCCTGAGGTGAAATCTTCAGTTTCAACCATGTAATCACCTGCTCATACTTTTTCATGACTAGGGGTGATGGACCATTTGTAACCGCCTCTCTATCCGGTTCCGAAGTCGGCCACTCAATAGCGACTTTACAAGCTGTCCACAAATCTCCCGGTACCACTATGTCAAACAAAGTGTTCAAATCTAGCCACAGTACTTTTGAAATTTTCACAAACCGCTCAACCTGTTTGTACCACTCTACTGGTTTTTCCCTCAGCCGAGGAAAATCATTTGTAAATGCAGCTAAATCACCTCTATTCCACGGCACATGCACGTACCCTCCATTCTGTACTTCCCGTAAAGGAAAATTTCCAACACCCGTCGCCCCTCTCCTGGCGGCGGCGTTTCCCTTCTGCTCTCTTTACTGGTTTCTTCTTGGACCACCTTTCTTCCCATTTGTCCAACAAAATCCATATTCTCATTCCTATAATCAGGTCTCTGGTGTGTGTCCTTAATCCTGTGATTCTTTTCTCCTCCAGCTCCTGATCACTGTAATGCAATCTATGTGGTCCCTGCAACGCTTTAGTTTTATTCAGGTCCACCTCATATCTTTTGGCCAATTCCTTCAATCTATCATGGGCCATTCTAGCTTTTCGAGTCACATCTTTTGCTACAAACAGCAGTTCATCTGATCCATAAATTTCTATCCTTTCCAAAGGCAGACCCCCACTGATCATTTCGTCTACCTCTGCTTTCAGCCTCACGACATCTAGCAACCTTGCCTGTACTGCACTCCTCAGTACATCTCGACAACCCGAGCCATCCCGCTCATCACAGTTACTATTCTGTCCTTGTGACCTATTCCCTTCCATCATATTCCTGGAACTTGGTCTGTCTTCCGAGACGTTCTGTGCCCTATCTCCTTGCATCCTATCCTCTTGGTTCGTTACTGTTGGTGTCCACTCCTCAAAGCTGACTTAGATTCCCGCAAAGACCTCGGTCTTTCTGGTCTCTCCTCTTCTCTCCTAAAGGAAGAGTCCGCAGTAGCCGGTAACGGCGTACTTGTCTCCATTGGTCTTGGGAAATGAACCACTCTTACTCCAAACCCATTCCCACTCTCACTGTTTCCTTCCTCCCTTCCCGTCGGTACTGAGCCCCCTTCTCTCACTCGGTCTGGGTCATGTACCGGTACTATAGGGCCTATGGTAACCGGTACTGTCAAGGAGTCCGGTAATCTTGTGTTCCCCGCAGGAGGCTGTGTTATCATAGACGCCGTTGCCCCCTCCGTTCCAGTGGAAATCCTTCCCACCACTCTCATGCTAGTCTGGTTCTGGCTCTCATCAACTATTGCTACTGCTGGGGTCGTCTTTCCCTCTTCTGAATCTGGATTAAATGGTGGTGGTCTCTCTGCCAACAACCTATCTAACAAGCTGTCGTCTGTATCACTATCTCTTCATCGATTCTTATAATCTTTCCGTCTCGTACTATTAGTGGGTATAACTTATCCACTTCAACCGTTGCCACCCTCCACCGTTTCTCCAGTGCATCCCACTTTGCATCCTGAAATGCCCTGATCGATTTCTTCACCCTTTCCTGACTTTTGTCTCTATTCCTTTCGTGTGCTGCTCTAATCCATGCATGCAATGCCTCAAACTGTGTCGGTCTAGGTAGTGGTCGTAATGAAGCCATTACACTTTTTAGCTGGTACAATACCTCCATCCTGAAAGTACCATATCGAGGGAACGACAATTCTCCTTCTGCTTCTGTCATTTTATGCCAATTCTCAAGCCAAATTATAGTATGCAATCCTACATTCTTTGCCATATAATGTGCTGGTGTATCCTCGGGAGGAGCTTCCTCTCCCTCCTGAACAACCACATGTCTATCATGTGAGAAGTTGGCCTGGCATATGCTGTCCACTAATTATAGTGGGCACCGTGCACCAGTCCAAATCGACTCTTATGGTAGGTAGGTTAAAGACAACCTTATTGAAAGCTATCCTAGTGGTAGCTGTGGAGAGCAGCCTTCAGGCTAAGTCTTGAAGGAATGTAAAGCAGCTTGTTTTACCAGTCTATAATCTCTTGAGTGACCAAATGAAAGAGCACCACACCAGGTATATATTCAAAATATATGTATTTATTACTAAACACACCCCTCTAGTCTCTTTATGAGGCTAGAGTTCGAAGTACATAGGTTATAAGATCTTAAATCACAGTAATAGCACAAATACACGTTTGGGCCCTAGGGGCGTACCAAACCATATACCAATAAAGTGGTATGCGAACCACGACTGAACTAGACACTAGGCCTAGAGCCTCTAGAAGTGCTTGGACCACAAGGAACCACCCAAGGTAGTGACACAGGGGACCCACGGGAGACGCGTGCAGTGTAAATACACAACCGCGATACGCCGTTAACTTCTATGGAGAAAGTCGGGATCGGGAAAATAGAGGAAAGGGACACTTTAAAGAGGACTAGGACAAAACCCTTTGAGATCTAGGACTTTGAAGAGTCTCTACCCACGGGAGCACCGGAGTACTCGTGTTACCTCACCCAGGGAAGCCGGGTGCATAGGTGCCTTTCGGGGTCGGGTTTCGTCGTCGGTTCTTATGGCGATCTGCTGCAAAGTGCTGCTGGCGACCAGGAGAAAAGTGTCCGGGTGGATCCAAGAGTGGATCGGAGTTCTGAAGAACCTGAAAGCAGAGGGGACAGAGTCTGGGTCACTAGCCAGTGACCAGGGCGGTGATGGACAGATGCCCACCGATGTCGAGTGCTTCAGGTTCGATGATGGTCGTCTTGACTCTTCAGCCACGAGGTCCGGGAGGCGTTGTCGGCGACCAGGAGCAGGATTCAGGCTGTTGCTCGATGTCTGTCGAGTGCAGAGGTGTCGGCGACCAGATTGGACCCAACAAGCCTTGGCAACGGCAAGTCTCGAGTAAGATGTGGATTGTCGATGATGCAGACCAGCAAGGTCTGGAGAACTCACCCAGTGAGGGTAAGTGAGGGCAGGCCTGGAGCAACCAGACTGCCAAGTAAAGAAAAGATTGGCCTTCGTTAAGGGCTACTAGCCAACGGGCTAGCGACCGCGAAGGAGCCTCGTGACACCGCACGTGGAGCTGGTTTACAGGACACTCGTGGAGTGGGGGCCAGTGATCTTCGGTGCAGGTGGTGCTGGAGGCTAGGGCTACTCGGAGCCCAAAGCACGACTTCTTGGGAGACCCAGAAGATGGTGCACTTGCAAATGTGCTCGGTGTCCAGGGGTCACGGTCTCAAGTCACCCACGATAGCCACGGGCCTCAGCTTTGCTGGGGACTCAGGGTAGCCTCGGGGAAGTCTGAGAATCCACCTCTGGTGATGCGATGACTTCGGCGTCCGACGGGAGCTTCAGTGATGCGAACTGGACAGATGCTTCTTTGGTGCCTGCCAAGCAGGGGAGTCACTCCTTGACCCCAAGGGAGATTCTTCAGTCCTCTAATCGTGAGTAGAGCGTCGAAGGTCCAGGATTCTGTTTCAGAGTTTCGTCCAGGTATAATCTAAAGTCCTAGGGACTGGGTTCCTACCTTTATTCTAAAAATAGGGGATGGACTACTCAGTGGCCCCACCTATGGGTGGGTCAGGGCAGAGGGGTGGCTACACCCCTTTCCCTTTGTCCAGTTCACGCCAAAGCAGGGGCTGCAAGCCCCTGATCTGGTTTGAACTGGGGTATGCACAGGGACACCAAATGTGCCCCCAGTGCAGGACTTCAAAGCACCCGAAAGTGCTCCCGCCCAGCCCCAATACACATTGTCCTGTCTGGGGAGGTGGTCACACCTCCCTGGGACAGGAAACCTATTGTCCAGGCCTCCCCTGCCGGAGTTTCGTCCAGCAGCAGGAGGCCAGACTCGTGTCTGTGGCAGCAGCATCCATTCTGTGATGCCAGGGCTCTGGAAAGAAGTTACCGGACTCGTCAGAGTTAACATGCCTTTCCCTCTAGAAGGGTGGAATGCTACCCCCGCCGCCAGGATTGGTGGGGGGTAGTATTCCAAGATGTTTGACACCAAACACGACATGTTTAGGTGCAGCCATTCCATAGTTAGCATTTTACCGCGAGGATATAATGCGTTTAAGAGTATATGGTCAGGCTGCACTACAAACAGCATCAGAGATGGTCTCCGAATGCTGTAGAGGGGCCCTGCTCATGCAGGGGCACCCTCTCACATAGGAACCATGCACTCTGCCTTTAGGATTGATAAGGCCTGCCTTAGGAGTGACTTATAGGTTTATATGTGTGTATGCATTTAGTGATATAGGTAACCTATACCACAGCAAGGGGTGCATGCACCACCTTACCCAGGCTGCAGTAGCAGACCTGTGGTGTCAGTTTGGATGGCCTACCAGGGGTGGCATAATACATGCTGCAGCCCCTGGCAGGCCTCTGAGGTACCTATGCCCTTGGTACATAGTATACCATATACTAGGGACTTACAAGGGCACTCCAGATCCCAATCAGTGATGTGCCTAAGGCACATGGAGACCCTTTTAAAGAGGAAACAGCTAGGCTGGGGTTCTGAATAACAGGGCCCCAGCCAGACTAATGTCGAAAACCAGTGAAGCATCAGCAAAAAGTGGGGGTACCCATGTGAAGCAGATCCTACTCTCCTACACAACCCCCCCAAACGTAGGGACATTAAACTAACCTTGCCCAGTTAAGTCTTCATGTTCTAAGTGGAAATACCTAGAGAGTCCATCTGCATTCGCATGGTTACTCCCAGGCCTATGTTCCACTGTAAAGTCCATCCCCTGTAGGGAAATGGACCACCTAAGCAGTTTGGGGTTTTCACCCTTCATTTGTTTTAGCCACAAGAGGGGCTTATGGTCTGTCTGAACCAGGAAGTGTGTACCAAACAAGTATGGCCTCAACTTCTTCAGAGCCCAGACCACAGCAAAGGCCTCCCTCTCTATGGCTGACCAACGTTTCTCTCTAGGGGTCAGCCTTCTGCTAATAAAAGCTACTGGCTGATCCTGACCTTCTTCATTCAATTGTGACAGTACAGCCCCTACCCCCAATTCAGATGCATCTGTTTGAACAATGAACTTCTTGGAGTAATCAGGACTCTGCAGAATTGGAGCAGTGCACATGGCCTGCTTGAGGTCATCAAATGCCTTTTGACAGCTAGCTGTCCACTGAACCTTTTTGGGCATTTTCTTAGAAGTTAAGTCATTCAAGGGTGTCACTATTGATCCATACCCCTTGACAAATCTCCTATAGTACCCAGTCAGGCCTAAGAAGGCTCTCACCTGAGTCTGGGTAGTGGGAGCAGTCCAGTCCATGATGGTCTGGATCTTGCTCTGCAAAGGTTGAACCTGGCCTCCACCCACAAGGTGGCCCAGGTACACAACCTGACTCTGCCCTATCTGGCACTTAGTGGCCTTGATAGTCAGGCCTGCCTTTTGCAGGGCCTGTAAAACATTCCTGAGGTGGACCAGGTGATCCTCCCAGGTGGAGCTAAAGACAGCAATATCATCTAGATAAGCTGCACTATAGGCCTCCAGTCCTGTGAGAACTGTGTTCACCAACCTCTGGAAAGTGGCAGGTGCATTTTTCAGACCAAAGGGCATTACCACAAATTGATAATGCCCACTAGGGGTTGAAAATGCTGTTTTGGGCTTTGCAGTATCATCTAGTCTGATCTGCCAGTAGCCAGCTGTTAGGTCAAATGTGCTGAGATACTTGGCAGAGGCCAAAGTATCTATGAGCTCATCTGCCCTGGGTATTGGATGGGCATCAGTCCTAGTGACTGCATTGAGGCCCCTGTAGTCTACACAAAACCTCATCTCTCTTTTCCCACCACTGGTGTGAGGTTTAGGTACTAGGACTACTGGACTAGCCCAAGGGCTATCTGAGGGCTCAATCACTCCCAATTCCAACATCTTCTGGACTTCAGTCCTGATACAGTCCCTGACATGGTCAGGTTGCCTATAAATCTTGTTTTTAATAGGCAGACTGTCCCCAGTGTCCACTTCATGAGTGCACCAGGTGGTCTGACTGGGTGTCAGTGAAAACATATGCCTAAACTGATTGAGGACTTGCCTGCAATCAGTTTGTTGCTGGGTAGTGAGGCTGCCTGCCAAGGCTACACCATCAACTGACCCATCGTCAGGGTTCTGTGAGAGCAGGTCAGGGAGTGGGTCACTCTCTTCCTCCTGCCCTTCATCAGTAGCCATGAGCAAGCCCATGTCTGCCCTGTCCACATATGGCTTAAGTCTGTTGACATGGAGAACCCTTTGGGGACTCCTGGGTGTTCCCAGGTCCACTAAGTAAGTGACCTCACCCTTCTGCTCAACAATAGTGTGGGGTCCACTCCATTTGTCTTGGAGAGCTGCTGGGGCCACTGGCTCCAACACCCACACCTTCTGTCCTGGCTGGTAAACAGTCAGAACAGCCTTTTGGTCATGCCAGGCCTTCTGAAGTTCCTGGCTAGCCTCAAGGTTTTTGGTTGCCTTTTTCATGTACTCAGCCATCCTGGAGCGGAGACCAAGTACATAGTCCACTATATCTTGCTTTGGGGGCTTGAGAGGTAACTCCCATCCTTCCTTCACCAAGCACAGTGGACCCCTCACAGGGTGGCCAAACAGAAGTTCAAAAGGGCTGTACCCAACCCCCTTCTGAGGCACCTCCCTATATGCGAATAAAAGGCAGGGCAAGAGTATGTCCCATCTACGCCTAAGCTTTTCTGGGAGCCCTTTAATCATGCCCTTCAAGGTTTTGTTGAATCTCTCAACTAAACCATTGCATTGTGGGTGATAGGGTGTGGTGAACTTATAAGTAACTCCACACTCCTTCCACATTGCCTTTAAGTACCCAGACATGAAGTTTGCACCCCTGTCTGATACCACCTCCTTAGGAAAGCCCACTCTTGAGAAAATTCCCAGGAGGGCCCTTGCCACCACAGGTGCTGTAGTGGTCCTAAGGGGTATAGCCTCTGGGTACCTGGTGGCATGATCCACTACCACCAGTATAAATCTGTGCCCAGATGCTGTTTGGGGATCCATGGGACCAACAATGTCAATCCCTACCCTCTCAAAGGGCACCCCCACCACAGGTAGTGGTATCAGGGGGCCTTTGTAGTGCCACCTGCTTTGCCACTGGCTTGGCAGGTTACACAGGAGCGACAAAACTCCTTACTGTCTTCAGACATGCGGGGCCAGTGAAAGTGAGGGACAATTCTGTCCCAAGTCTTGTTCTGGCCCAGGTGTCCTGCTAAGGGAATATCATGGGCTAGGGTCAATAGGAAGCCCCTGAACTTCAAAGGTATTACCAACCTCCTGGTAGCACCAGGCTTGGGGTCTCTACTCTCTGAGTACAGGAGTCCATCATCCCAATACACTGTATGGGGACCACTAGCTTTCCCAGCAGCCTCAGCAGCAGCTTGCTGTCTGAGGGGTTCAAGGGAGGGGCAGCTCTGCTGCTCCTGGCTCAGATCTGCCCTAGAAGGTCCCCCTGTCCCCAAGAACTCAACCTGGTCAGGTTCAAGTTCCTCTGGGACAGTTCCTTCTTCAGGGCTGAGATCATCCCCTCAAGGGACTGATCTTCCTCCTGAGCCAAGGGGAAGGCACTGCCTTAACCCTACTACTCCTCCTCTTGGAAGGCACTTGGTCCATTCTTCCAGAATCCAAGGCCTGTTCAGTTTTAGACAGTTTAGCTTGTGACCTGGTCACAGCAAACACATCTGCAGGGATCCCCAGCATTTCTGCATGGGTCCTGAGCTCCACTTCTGCCCAAGCAGAAGTCTCTAAGTCATTGCCAAGCAAGCATTCGACTGGTAGGTTTGCACTTACCACAACCTTCTTAAGGCCAGTTACCCCTCCCCAGGAGAAGTTAACAACTGCCAGAGTATGGTCTGTTCTGACATTGCTAGCATTGGTCACTTGGTACATCTCACCAAGCATAACTTGCCCAGGTAGCACAAGGTCTTGTGTCACCATTGTGACACTTGCCCCTGTGTCCCTAAATGCCAAAGCCTCTCGTCCATTGATTAAAGGCTGTTGTCTGTACTTGCCCAGATTACTGGGACTCATAGAGGAGGGCACATCCATGCCTCCATCACAGACTAACACAGCCTGAGTCAGTTCTCTAACTAGGTCAGAGCCCAACTCAGTTCCCAGGGTGAACCCTACTAAACCCTTTGCTGGAGCACTTCCACCAACTGTACTAGGGGGAACAGGTGCCTTAGGGGCATTGGTGGGTGCTGGACTGGAGTCTTTGGACTTGGTGCAATCACTGGTCCAGTGGGTCTTTTGCTTACAGACCTTGCACCATGGTTTTCTTTGGCCTTTACCCTTGGTAGACTGGGAATCCCCACCAGAAGAAGATTTTTGGGGGCCTGATGAAGACTTTTGATCTTTACCCTTCTCCCCACCCTTGTCAGAGTTCTTAGCATCTTGCTTCTTGGTTTCCCCACCTTGGTTCTGTACCTTCTGCTTCACCCTGGTTCTGACCCATTTGTCTGCCTTCTTTCCCAATTCTTGGGGAGAGGTCAGATCAGAGTCAACCAGGTACTGATGCAACAGCTGGTTTTGACAGTTATTAAGAATCTGCTCCCTCATTATCAGATTATACAATCCTGAGAAGTCACACACCTTACTGCCCATCAACCAGCCTTCCAGAGCCTTGGCAGAACAATCCACATAGTCTACCCAGTCTTGAGTCTGTGCTTTTTGGGTGTCTCTGAACTTCAACCTGTACTGTTCAGTGGTTAGGCCAAACCCATCAATAAGAGCACTCTTCAAGACCTTGTAATTGTCAGCATCCTCCTCTCTAACAGTGAGGAGCTTGTCTCTACCTTTGTCAGCAAAGGAGAGCCACAAGATTGCTGCCCACTGCTCCTGAGGGACCTTCTGTACTTTACAGGCCCTCTCTAAAGCAGTTATCCATTTGTGGATATCATCCCCACTCTGGTAGGGAGGGACAATCTTGCTCAGGTTCCTATGGTCATAGGACCTTTCCCTATCTCTAGGGACATGGCTGCCACCATGGGACTCTAGTCCCAACTTTCTTCTCTCTTTAAGGAGATCTAGGGATTCTCTATCTAAAGCCAATTGCTTCTTCCTGATCTCCAGTTGAGTTTCCTCATACTGGACCAGTCTCTTTCTTCTCTCATGAGAGGATTCCCTCCTGTGAGAAGAAACAGAGCTCCCTATGGAGGTGCCAGAGTGGTTAGACTCCTGAGAAGGAGACCTAGACTTTCTGAGCACACTCATAATCCTTCCTGGGGGGACAAAGGTGTGGTTCTCCAGATCCTCATCTTCATCTTCCCCAGAAGGGATTGGGTTTTCCAGGTCAGGGTCATTGTCACCCTCCTGGTCAGTTTCAGAGGGGGGCTGGGGGTAGTAGTACCCCTGGCCCCTTCCTCATCTGCTGGCCCACCCTCTGCTCCTACCCCTTCAGTCTCTGAAGACTTACTAAGATCATAAGCCACCAACAACTCCTGGAGGTGTTGGGTGGTGGGACTTTGGCCTGTCCTTAATTTCCTCACGTTACACAAAGCTCTCAGTTCCAAGAATGGGAGTGTGTCATACTTGGAGGGGGAAGCTCCATGGCTTCCTGCAGGGCATCTTTGGATCCTGCTTTTAAAGACATTACTAGTGTGGTGTGGTGTATGCACTACCTACTCTAGTGTGGCCTACTAAACTCTCTTGAGTTGTAGAAAGGGTTGTGCTATCCCTTAACACACAACTCTAAGTTCAGTAGAACTTACTGATATTCTAAGCTTAAATTATATGTACCTTAGGTACCTTTAGTGGTTTTCAGTTGATCAATTCAATTGAGATTATCTGGTAAAACAATAGCAAGCTGGAATCCCACACGCTGCACACCAATGTGAGAAGTTGGCCTGGCATATGCTGTCCACTAATTATAGTGGGCACCGTGCACCAGTCCAAATCGACTCTTATGGTAGGTAGGTTAAAGACAACCTTATTGAAAGCTATCCTAGTGGTAGCTGTGGAGAGCAGCCTTCAGGCTAAGTCTTGAAGGAATGTAAAGCAGCTTGTTTTACCAGTCTATAATCTCTTGAGTGACCAAATGAAAGAGCACCACACCAGGTATATATTCAAAATATATGTATTTATTACTAAACACACCCCTCTAGTCTCTTTATGAGGCTAGAGTTCGAAGTACATAGGTTATAAGATCTTAAATCACAGTAATAGCACAAATACACGTTTGGGCCCTAGGGGCGTACCAAACCATATACCAATAAAGTGGTATGCGAACCACGACTGAACTAGACACTAGGCCTAGAGCCTCTAGAAGTGCTTGGACCACAAGGAACCACCCAAGGTAGTGACACAGGGGACCCACGGGAGACGCGTGCAGTGTAAATACACAACCGCGATACGCCGTTAACTTCTATGGAGAAAGTCGGGATCGGGAAAATAGAGGAAAGGGACACTTTAAAGAGGACTAGGACAAAACCCTTTGAGATCTAGGACTTTGAAGAGTCTCTACCCACGGGAGCACCGGAGTACTCGTGTTACCTCACCCAGGGAAGCCGGGTGCATAGGTGCCTTTCGGGGTCGGGTTTCGTCGTCGGTTCTTATGGCGATCTGCTGCAAAGTGCTGCTGGCGACCAGGAGAAAAGTGTCCGGGTGGATCCAAGAGTGGATCGGAGTTCTGAAGAACCTGAAAGCAGAGGGGACAGAGTCTGGGTCACTAGCCAGTGACCAGGGCGGTGATGGACAGATGCCCACCGATGTTGAGTGCTTCAGGTTCGATGACGGTCGTCTTGACTCTTCAGCCACGAGGTCCGGGAGGCGTTGTCGGTGACCAGGAGCAGGATTCGGGCTGTTGCTCGATGTCTGTCGAGTGCAGAGGTGTCGGCGACCAGATTGGACCCAACAAGCCTTGGCAACGGCAAGTCTCGAGTAAGATGTGGATCGTCGATGATGCAGACCAGCAAGGTCTGGGGAACTCACCCAGCGAGAGTAAGTGAGGGCAGGCCTGGAGCAACCAGACTGCCAAGTAAAGAAAAGATTGGCCTTCGTTAAGGGCTACTAGCCAACGGGCTAGCGACCGCGAAGGAGCCTCGTGACGCCGCACGTGGAGCTGGCTTACAGGACACTCGTGGAGTGGGGGCCAGTGATCTTCGGTGCAGGTGGTGCTGGAGGCTAGGGCTACTCGGAGCCCAAAGCACGACTTCTTGGGAGACCCAGAAGATGGTGCACTTGCAAATGTGCTCGGTGTCCAGGGGTCACGGTCTCAAGTCACCCACGATAGCCATGGGCCTCAGCTTTGCTGGGGACTCAGGGTAGCCTCGGGGAAGTCTGAGAATCCACCTCTGGTGATGCGATGACTTCGGCGTCCGACGGGAGCTTCAGTGATGCGAACCGGACAGATGCTTCTTTGGTGCCTGCCAAGCAGGGGAGTCACTCCTTGACCCCAAGGGAGATTCTTCAGTCCTCTAATCGTGAGTAGAGCGTCGAAGGTCCAGGATTCTGTTTCAGAGTTTCGTCCAGGTATAATCTAAAGTCCTAGGGACTGGGTTCCTACCTTTATTCTAAAAATAGGGGATGGACTACTCTGTGGCCCCACCTATGGGTGGGTCAGGGCAGAGGGGTGGCTACACCCCTTTCCCTTTGTCCAGTTCGCGCCAAAGCAGGGGCTGCAAGCCCCTGATCCGGTTTGAACTGGGGTATGCACAGGGACACCAAATGTGCCCCCAGTGCAGGACTTCAAAGCACCCGAAAGTGCTCCCGCCCAGCCCCAATACACATTGTCCTGTCTGGGGAGGTGGTCACACCTCCCTGGGACAGGAAACCTATTGTCCAGGCCTCACCTGCCGGAGTTTCGTCCAGCAGCAGGAGGCCAGACTCGTGTCTGTGGCAGCAGCATCCATTCTGTGATGCCAGGGCTCTGGAAAGAAGTTACCGGACTCGTCAGAGTTAACATGCCTTTCCCTCTAGAAGGGTGGAATGCTACCCCCGCCGCCAGGATTGGCGGGGGGTAGTATTCCAAGATGTTTGACACCAAACACGACATGTTTAGGTGCAGCCATTCCATAGTTAGCATTTTACCGCGAGGATATAATGCGTTTAAGAGTATATGGTCAGGCTGCACTACAAACAGCATCAGAGATGGTCTCCGAACGCTGCAGAGGGGCCCTGCTCATGCAGGGGCACCCTCTCACATAGGAACCATGCACTCTGCCTTTAGGATTGATAAGGCCTGCCTTAGGAGTGACTTATAGGTTTATATGTGTGTATGCATTTAGTGATATAGGTAACCTATACCACAGCAAGGGGTGCATGCACCACCTTACCCAGGCTGCAGTAGCAGACCTGTGGTGTCAGTTTGGATGGCCTACCAGGGGTGGCATAATACATGCTGCAGCCCCTGGCAGGCCTCTGAGGTACCTATGCCCTTGGTACATAGTATACCATATACTAGGGACTTACAAGGGCACTCCAGATCCCAATCAGTGATGTGCCTAAGGCACATGGAGACCCTTTTAAAGAGGAAACAGCTAGGCTGGGGTTCTGAATAACAGGGCCCCAGCCAGACTAATGTCGAAAACCAGTGAAGCATCAGCAAAAAGTGGGGGTACCCATGTGAAGCAGATCCTACTCTCCTACATATCACCTCTACAAAGTTCCCGTAAAGCTTTAAAACATTTCATGATGAATCAACTTTTTGTTTGCACTCAAAATGTCCGCTTTTACTTCCTGATTTCAATCCACCAATACCAGCGCGGCTCACACCAACCGGCCTATCGCAGCGCGGCACTTGTCTGACGTCACTCTTCCTCCGCTCGCAGCAGTTCCCCTCCTTTCTAATTCACTCGTTCTCGCTCGCACCTGTCCCAATCATACTCTGAAATAATGTCTGTCCTACCGAACAATTACCTCTCTGACCGTCGGTCTTACCAATGACCGATCAGCCTCTTGAGCTTGTTGACCTCAATCTGGCAATCGTCTGTCCGCGAAAAAACCGGACAATCGCCTTTAATACACTCGATAGGATTCAATCACTCGATGTTCTGCACACAATAACCTACGACCTGCGTTGGTTATTCACACACTCACTCATGTGTTCCCTATCTTCAGTGGGTCTGTCAATGACGTCTCGTGACCCCCACAACCTCTGGTCAACGTTCTCACTCTGGGTGTATTCTACACCACAATAAATCTCCCGGTCCCGCGCGCGCTCACGGTCCATTTCTCAATCACACAACTCTCTGTCCAACTCCGCAAGACATCATACAACAATAAAACACCGCAATCTACCAAGCATCACTCTTTTCATACTCACTCTACTACGAACTGCTACTTCCGCCGCACCGGCACTCTCCGTCAGTTTTCCACGACCTCCGACATCCTTCTCCCGCGGTCCTCTGGATCTGCGTCACTCGGGCTCTATGGGGCAACTTAATCTCCTATCTTGCTCTAGATCTCCCTTACCATCAAAGGTAACCATCCTACTCTGCTACCAACTGATAACGCCGATTCTTATCTAATTATCTATAAGAACCTTCTGGTCGCCAAGATCTTTTTACCTGTTGAATAGTGTAAAGGAGAGAATCTCATCAGGTTATATATCAGCATTCATTTTGTCTGAAAGGACCACCGACTCCGAATTCAAGTTTGAGAATTTATTATCGCCAAAAATAACTGAACGTGCAAGCACCTCAACACGAGGTTAAAGAAATAAATGGGCACTAATACAAATAATAATCTACGCAGGAATCTCATCCGACTCAGGATAAGGAGAATAGAAAGTTCTAGAAGGATCAACCAGACTATGATTGCTCCAATTTCTAAGTTGCTCTTCATTGGACTAAACAAGCTTAAAATCAATTGCTGTCCCTACACTAACGCTAAGTGACATCCCTGCATAACGATTTTCCCAGGCAAGATTGAATAAAGGTGTCAGCTGTGAAGACTTCCTAAGAAGTGCAATCACATAATACCTAAGCTCAGCTCTGTCCTTCTCTCAGGTCTCCCCTACCTCTTCTCTGGCCTCCTCCCTCAGGGCACTATCCCTAATACAAAACCACAATACAGTTGTACACGCCTTTGTCATGCCTCCTTGGCCAGGTCTTCTTTCTTGTGCTTTTCCATCGAAACGGTTACTTCATCCTGGACGGTTGCGATGACCTTGAGTCCCAGGCACCTTCTCCGCTGAAAGTATCATCCCTAAATTCCATTTCACTCCCCGTACCATGCCTCCCCTCTCTCTAGCTTTCGAAAACAAAGAGTTAGTCTTACTAACGAGACATGTGTCCTTGCACCTGCAACGAAAGATACTTTCAACAGAAACCTTCTACTGTGCAAATTAAATCTACCGTTTGTGCCCAGAGAGCCTTACCAAGAGAAACTTTTCTCGGCCTACAACCTAAGCTAACATAAAATAAACCAGGCCTTCCCTAAGCATATATGTAGTCAGGCCTTTACATATGACTTTTAAACACACATCTTACGTTTCCCTATAAGCATTTTCATTACGATTCATATGCAAACAATGAATTACATGTGCAACTTTAATATGGTGCACGTTTAAACTACTACAATTACATTTCACACGAACTAATTCCTCTACGCATTGTTCACATAATTCAATAAGCATTACATTACATCATTATCCTAACACCATTATGCTGCTGAGTTCACTTTCTCTCAGTGAACTATTCATTCTTTACTAACCAGACATGAGTATACAACTGAATATAAACGAATATAGGTCTGAATACATGTGGGTGCGGCCTATCAGTGATTATGATGCACCCCTACAATTCACAAGAACATTTCGCTCTATCAGTTGTCTAGAAGATGTGTGTGGGGAGTACTGTTGCTTGCTCATGCATAAATGTGAACCAACAATTATAAAATTAGCTCCCACTGAAGCACAATTTTTGTCTGAGTTCACACCAAATCTGGTCATCTAAGAACATTTGCTGAATGGTAAATTCAAGAGGCGTTAAGGCATGCTATAACTTGCACCTGCCAGGCTGTGCAATTACTGCATATGTTTTTGTTGGCCTATTGATAAAGCCAATGAAATCCCCTGTCTTCAATATTTCTATAATAAAAACAACAAAGGTATTAAGTGTTTCCTCAAGTCTAAGATACTTCTTAGTTAGGTCCATATTATAAGTAGCCATGATTGAAGGGTTACTTTGCGAGAAACCCTTACGTGGAGCTATGTTTCTGTGTGCCTTATTGAGGGAACAAGCTGTGCAGCAGAGGTGTGTGTGCGTTCAACTTACAGGGGAGGTTGTAATTGCGCCAGGATGGATGAGAATGAAAGGAGTTATCTTGAAAAATATGAATATGAATATGGAACAAACTGATGTAAAAAATAGGCTTCTCTTCCTTTAATGGGTCTCAGGATCTGACTGAAATAAATCCAGCTATGATTAGAGGAAGACAAATATTGATATTGGGAGCCTTGCTGTGCAGCAACTATATGCTTGCACCCCCATCCATTAAAAGGGACAGAACTGGGAGCATTTTATATTTGACCCTCAGGTATGGCTAAGGCTAAACGCAGGACCAACATGTACAATAAGCACAGTAAAGCAGATGGCTGATTAAAGATGGGTTCACACTCCCTAAACTGGCACCAAGTATTTAAATAGACGCACAGCAGAGAAACTGGCCTTATGTTGGTGGTCCAAATGCTGAACTCGAGCAACTGAAAAAAATACGGCCTTTGAGAAAGCTGTAAGCCATACTCAGGTTGGAAATCTTCAAAGGATTTAAGGAGTCTCCCGGACAGAAAATGTTTTTTTCAATGCCCACTACTGACCAATCAGCCCAGAAGACTAAACCTCCTAATTTAAGTTTATTATTCCTCTACAACATTGATCAGGCTTGTAAATGAGAGTGTACCTTCAGCCGATTGTGTACTGTACTTGTAGAATGGAGTGTAAAATAGGACTGTGGACCCCTTCTTGTCATGGGTGTTGGGATATAAAGTGTCCATCCCTTCCCTCACAGATAGCATGTGCTTTTCAATCTTTAACCAAGCTGAGACGTGAACTGTAGTAAGAAAGCAATGGACAGGTGTGCAAGTCTATGTGGCATGTAACAAAAGCACATATGAAGTAACTGTTGGCTGCCATATTTGATTGTGATGTTCAGTTTTGATACAGTGATCCATGGCCTAGCCCAATTCCAAATGAAGTTTTCATCTCAGAAGTTATCTCCTGCATTAGGGACCTCATAATTACCTATGCCAGCATGTCAAAGGTGTACTTAAATCTGGGCACAACATTAATATTTATCATTTGCGTTCTATTTACTGCCTGCCACCTCACATCACCGAAGAACATCCAAGGACCGTTCACCTGCCGTCACTGCGCCATCGCCTCCCTCCACACACCAGACCCGCCGACTGCACAACCCTCAAGAACTGTACTCGGCCACCTCAGCTGAATCCTACTCAACACCTGCTCCTTCAAAAGACACGCCGTGGAGATCTGGGACCTGCTCAACTCCACCTCCCCCGGCATTGCCTTCCTCACGGAAACATGGATGAACCCCTCCTCAGCCCCGGACATCGCAACCGCCATCCCCGACAGCTACAAAATCATCCACAAGGACTGCGTCAACCAACTGGGAGGAGGCATCGCAATTGTACACAGAAACACCCTCCGCCTCAAAACCAGCTCCGACGACCACTCACCCAACATGGAACACCTCCATTTCCAGATCCAGACCAACCCGAACACCACCCTCCACGACACCCTCATCGACAGACCGCCCGAACCCCGCCCCCCCTTCAGCGAAGCCATAGCCAACTTCGTTGCTCAACACACGCTCTCCTCAACGGACTACATCCTCTTTGGTGACCTCAATTTCCACCTAGACAACCACAACACCTCATCCCTACTGGAAAACCTCACCACAATTGGACTCAAACAACTGGTCACATCCCAATGCCACTCAGCAGGACACATGCTCAACCCCATCTTCTCCACAAACAACAACATCGCCGTCAGCTACACCTTTGAGCCACATTCGACCAACCACCGCTGCATACACTTCTCCCTCACCAAACCCATCATATGCCACCATGCCCACTGCCATCCTCGCAGAAGCTGGAACAAGGTCACCGAAAACCAGCTGACCACCTCCCTCAGCAAAACCCCACCACTGACATCCCTGGACGCCAACACCTCAGAGTCAGTGCGCAACCTCATCCACTGGATCTCTGACTGCGCTAACACACTGGCTCCCCTAAGGAAACCCTCAGGCAAGCAGCCCACCAAGAAACCCAGCTGGTTCTCCCCTGCCCTCCAAGAGTCCAGGAGCACCTGCAGATGGCTTGAGAAAAAATGGAGGAGCAGCAAGATCATGGAAGACCACGCAGCCTTCAAAACCGCCATCACTGCACACCAACACCTCATCAGAAAAACAAAGAAAGTAGCCATACAGGAACACATCAACGCCAACGCACACAACAGCAAAGAACTTTTCATCGTGGTCAAAGAATTCAGCAAACCCAGCACAGAGACAGCGGACGTTCCCCCCTTTCAAGACCTCTATGTCAACCTCGCCACTTTCTTCGACAGCAAGATCAAAGAGATTTACAACATCTTCACATCCCAAGACCCACCCACCCCACCCGCAAACACTGCACCCAATGGCTCCAGACCCAAGCATACCCTGCCCAACTGGACCACCCTCATCTCTGACAACACCCTCAGGATCATGTAGAGCATCCACTCTGGAGCCCCCTCAGATCCCTGCCCTCACCAAACTTTCAACAGAGCCTGCACCTCTATCTCACCCGAACTCTGTCGCCCCATCAGCAGCTCCATCGAGTCTGCCACCTTCCCTCAAGACTGGAAGCATGCAGAGATCAACTCCCCTACTGAAGAAACCCTCTGCTGACCCAACGGACCTCAAGAACTACAGACCCATCTCTCTGCTCCCTTTTCCAGGCAAAGTCATTGAGAAAGCCATCATGCCCAACTCTCTGAGTTCATCTAAATAAATCACATCCTGGACCTCTCCCAATCGGGATTCAGAAACAACCATAGCACAGAGACCACTCTCCTCGGCACCACAGACGACATCCCCACCCTCCTCGACTGAGGCGAGATGGCTGCCCTCATCCTCCTGGACCTCTCAGCCGCCTTTGACACCGCCTCCCACCACACCCTCTGCTCAAGACTCCACGACGCCGGCATCCGCAACAACGCCCTAGAATGGATCCGCTCCTTCCTCACCGGCTGAACACAGAGAGTTAGACTTCCTCCATTCTACTCAGAAGCCACAGAGATCAGCTGCGGATTGCCTTAGGGTTCCTCCCTGAGCCCCATCCTCTTCAACATCTACATGGCCCCACTTGCAGCCATTGTCAGAAGCCACAGACTCAACATCGTCTCCTACATCAATGACACCCAGCTGATTCTCTCCCTCACAGACGAACCCACAGCCACCAAGAAGAACTTTCACAATGGGATGAAGGCAGTTGCCACCTGGATGAAGGAGAGCTGCCTCAAGCTCAACTCACCCAAGGCCGAAGTCCTCATCTTAGCCCCACCCCTTCTACCTCAGACAACTCAAGCACTCAGAACTCAGCACTCAGAACCCCCCCACACCCATGTACCATGCACAAAACCTTGGCATCATCGAGGACTCCTCGCTCTCAATGAACTGCCAAATCAACGCCATCTCGTCCTCCACCTTCCACATGCTCTGACTGTTTCGCAAGATCTTCAAGTGGATCCCCACTGAGTCCAGGAAAACTGTCACCCATGCACTCATCAGTAGCAGACTCGACTAAGGCAATACACTCTACAACGGCACCACCCAGAAACTCCTAAAGAAACTGCAGAACATCCAGAACGCCTCTGCCAGACTCATCCTGAATATCTCACACCGCAGTCACATCACTATCCACCTGAGAGACCTTCACTGGCTAGCTATCAACAAAAGAATCACCTTCAACCTCTTCTTGCACGCCTACAAAGTCCCCACCACCTCTCCTTCTACACTCCCACCAGACATCTAAGCTCTGCCCAACTGGCCCTGGCCATCGTCCTACGGATCCGAAAGAACACGGCTGGAGGAAGATCCTTCTCCTACCTCACTGCGAAGACCTGGAACTCCCTACCTCTGCACCTCAGGCAATCACCATCAGTGTCGCAATTCAGGAAGGACCTCAAGACTTGGCTCTTCGAGTGAACCGCAGATCCCCCCCTACTCAGCGCCTTGAGACCCCAATGGGTGAGTAGTCACACTTTACAAGAAACTTGATTGATTGATTGATTTTATCCTACAGTGACAGTTCCAGGGGTGTCTACCTTTGAAAGTCATTCAATGTTTTTGCAATTATGTCTTAATAGTTTATTGAACCATAGCATTCAGTCTCTGTTTGACCAGGGTGCCAAGGTATTTTTAATTCCTGAGAACCAACTGCCACTGGTGGGGCCTATAACTTTTCTTCCTAGTGTTGATTCTAAAGGGCAAAGCTTTACTTTTACCCAGTTCACTCAATATCCTTAAAAGAACAAAAAGTTTGTAATGATGGACATCCGTGCCCCTTGGTCGGCCTCCTTCCCTTCCTGTGCTTTTCTCACCCACAGATATGAGAGCCTGGACAACGTGGTCCTTGCACACGATAGGCGACCTCTTTTCGGAGGGTCAACTCCTCTCCTATGACCAGCTGGCCGCAGATCACGCTCTACCCCAGGCCAGTTCCTTGTGTACCAACAACTTCACAATACCTGTCGTACCCTTTGGGGTGCTCTCGAAGCAGAGCTGACCACTCACCTGGTCCTGCAGGCCATACTTATGATGGGCTCTGGTCACTACCTCATCACTTGCCTATATAAAGCCATCCGCGAAATCATGGATGTTCCTCTTACAACGCTGAGGAGCAGATGGGAGGACGACTTCGGGAGAGCACTACATGACTAGGAATGGGAGCAGGCACTACAATACCCCCAGCAGGCTCTCGGAACTCCCAATTCAAAAATATTCAATTCTTTTTGCTGCACAGAGTGTACCTCACCCCGCCTAGCTGAATAGTTATTACCCAGATGCGCACACTAGCTGCCCTCACATTCACACCCCAGAAGCTGACCTCAAGCATATACTATGGTCCTGCACAACTTTATGAAGCTTTTGGCACAAAATACATACTACCCTGCAAGAAGTCTCAAAACGTACTTACTTGCTCACTTGGGAGGCATGTGCCGTAGGCATCTTTAGGTGAAGGAAGAAACACAAGATGCGTACACGCTTTTCAGCCCTGGCACTTCTCCTTGCCAAATGCTCACTCACACTCCACTGGTGCTCACCGGCCCCCTGCCAGTGGCGGCATGGCACGGGATGATGCGCAAATGGGGAAACGTGGAAGAAGAGGTCCTCCTATATGAGGAGATTCAACACCTTTGTAAGTACCCATCTCCCCTCAATGTGCCGCCGCACTTCTTGCAGATTTCCTGCAGGGTGTGGGCAGTGATGACCTCCCTCCATGAGATGACCCATAACGGATGTTTTTCCCACTACCTCCCCTCATCCATCCGTGGCATGAGACTACTCCTTAAGGGATTTCCCCCCTTTCTAGTTCTTCTCCCCTTCCCACTTCCTCACTTCACCTCCCCTTTTTTGCCCCTATGGCCACCCCCCCATAACCAACTTCCCATCTCATATTATGCCAATGTCTGTATGTACACAACAATCCATGCACCGCACCATCCTTAAGGATCTTCACCTGCTGTCCTTGTTATACTTCATGAACTGCTGTATGATGTTGGTATGCTTATGTTTCTCTTTATGAAGTGTGTCTAGTCATTGCACCTGAGAATGATATGCCCTACAGCAACTGCTGTACATGTTACAAACCAAATGAAAATATTTAAAAAGAAAAATTATGGACATCAGTGTAGGAACTGAGGAGTGGTTCAGTAACTCAAGAAAAATGTAATCTGCATACAGAGAGAGCTTCTGCGGGCCAGCTGTTGTCATTTTTCCCTCTATCTCATCATTCTGATCAATGGCTGCTGCCAGGAGCTCTAAGGCTACTAGAAAAAGCAGTGGTGTTTAATACCTCGCCTGATAAGAAAAGAGTTGAATAAGAAAAAAAACAGTTGATTCTAACCACCAGTTCTTCATACAGCCACCACTCCTTCTTAATAAATTCTGGCCCGGTGCAACCCCTTCTGAGAGCATAGTAGAAGTACCCCCATTCTACACAATCAAGCGCCTTCTCGTCGTCCAGAGAGAGGGCGATTTATTTTTGATCCACATCTTTAAATACCTGTAATAGAATGTGAGAGGAGGTCCTCATATTGTCACCGGAGAATCGCAGGTGAACAAAGCTTACCTGAGAGGGGAGTATTAGATTCGGTATCACCATCTTTAATTGACTAGTCAGGATTTTTGCCAAAGCCATAATGTTTGGCGTTCAATAGAGAGGTTGTGCTGTATGTACCATGGGAAATGCAAGTGATTTTTCCAAAATGTAATAATAAGTGTACATATAGAGTGCAAAGTTCCTATTAAGTCTGCATCCCTAAACATGACATCTAATGCCATTGCATGACAACTCTTTTTAATCTTATAAACGTCAATTGGTAAACCGTCCTCTCCAGGTAACTTCCCAGCAAAGAGTTAATCGGTAGCTGGCTGTATTTCCTCCTCTATTATAATACTCTCCAAATCCTTCCTCATGCCAGAGGCTATGTTAACGTTTGCTAAGACAAAAAATCTTGCATCTATGTTACAAATTTCTGGCTGCATCGAGCTATAGAGGCATCTGAAGTAAGAGGCAAACTCATCAGTAATGTCATATGACAGTGTAAACAAGGCACCATCTTCCCTTCTGATTGCTGCAATAGCAGACAGTAATTCACATTGACAGAGCTGAATTGCAAGCAGGCCACCAGTATTCTCGCCATGCTCATTGTGCCTCTATTTTATCTGCATCTGTGCACATTAAGCATATATTGTGAAAATAAGGATAGATCGCTTTCCCAACCCATTCTGTCCTTAGCTTATCAGACTCACTATGAGATACATGTGTGTTGCAATTGGGTTCTGCTAATTCAATACGCCTGGGGTTTTTGCTTTTTGGATCACCCGGTTTTGGACTTCTAACAATGGGTGAGTGCCACTACATGTACCCACAGTAATCACATGGCAAAGGGACTGAGCATGTTTACCACCAGTGTCTGCCTTTTAAAATGAGGCTGCTGCGACGCAGCTAGGGTAAGAGGCACTTGGATGGCTACACGTGAACACACCTGTGAGGGCTGCATGTGTAAGATTACTGTCGTGCGCATATTCCCCCACAAAGAGGTGAGGTCCCAAGACAAGCCATAAATATATATTGGAGGTTCAAGTAGCATGGCTCTACCCAAAACATGCCCTCTTCTACCGGAAACTCTGCATCCCAGTTATAGCCTAGCAATAGTTTTGGATTGGCCCTTCGGGCAATTGGTCCCTGCCAGATGCGCAAGCTTGAAAGGGCCAGAGTTTAGGCTATTTTTTGTCTTTGTAGAACTAAATAAACAGTCCACGCTCTGGCCCCTTCAAGTTAGCCCATTTGGCAGTTCCACACTGCCTGAAAATCCAGTCAAACTCTCCATTGAGACCACAACATCAGGGAAGATCTTCGCTTGTCATTTCTCATTTGAGATTCTGACAGTCTCTCCTAGTCCATCCAGTGTCTAGTGACAGATGTTAGCCATATTCTCTCATCACTCATTTTAACCAGCTTCTGGTTCCAACAGTCCATATCTGATGTCGTACTTCTTGAGCAATGCAAGTAGAGTTCAAAATCTCATACATTACAGGTTGGTCTCTTATGAGAAATCTGCTCACGTACAAATCTTGCGGTTTTCGGATATATAGGGCCCATTGTCTTTCTCCGGTAGTGACAAAGAATTTCCTAATTGAGGAAAATTGGTTCTGCAATGAAAACCATGGATTTTGTTCTGTGAGAAAATCTATGCACATTCATGAGGTGATGGTGTTACATCACAACAGTGCTCTATGAGTTTATTAACACATTTATGGGTATTCACAAACTCATCTCAGATGCTTTCTCATCAAAGAAAAGGTTGGAAATTGTCCTCTTACAGACAGCAGGAGTTAATCATTAATGGAGCGAGGAAGGGAAAAGCTCAAAGAATTCTGGAGTACACGAAAAAGGGGTTTGCATGAGAATATCGAATTCATAACAGTTTAGAGGGAGTACACGTGGACCCCAGCAAATGCCACTTTTATTCCAAAAGGTAGTACTGCAAAACCCATGCAAGGTTATAAGCCTATAGGTGCAGATTTCTGATTTTCTGGATCATGGTCATTGCATTTTGCATGGTTTGGTGCAACTCACTGTGAGGGGAGTATTGCGAAGAGCACACAGCACAACCTATTTCATGGCAGATTCTTTTGTTATTCCACCTGTTTGTGTAACCCTCATGTACTGCTGTTATTCACATTTTAAGGCGAATGTACAGTAAGAAACTGTCATATCTTTTGGGTGACACCATGCAGGAAGTCACGGAGTCAAGAGCTTCTTGGTTATAATTGCATTTCATTGATTTGAGCTTGAGGGTACAACTCAGAGTGAGGTCTAGCATGCATTGGTTTGTGTGAAAATCCATGCTGAGCTAGGATGCACTTCTTCTACTCTCTGATGATCAATGCTGGTTTTATTCCCAGTTTCACAACTTATCTAAGACAAACTTATTTCTTACTGTACAGATCATTATATGGCTCAATTGATTCAGCTGCAGGTAGCTCATTCTGTGATTTTGAAAACTTGCAGCACAGCTTTTGATCCATTTGCTGATCAATATGGCTGTTCTTGTCTCTCCTTGTTATCCCCAAAGTCTTAATAAATAAACACAGCAGGCATTTTCACACAAAAAAGGTTAGCTCAGAGCTTTATTTTTAAATTAGGCACACAAAAAACGTTGTTACTCCAATGTAATTGTTAGAAATTGGGTCTCTAGTTGGCAGAGGTATGCACCTTGTCAAAGTAGGAACCACAATCCTAGTCAGAGTAAGTCAGATACACACCCTAAATTAACATGTGCTCACCCTCTGGTAGCTTGGCACAGAGCAGTCAGGTTTAACTTAAGAGGCAATGTGTAAAGTATTTGTGCAACATGTAATACAGTAAAGCAGTGGAAACACCACACACAAATAATCCACACCAGGTTTGAAAAATAGAGTTCAGTTTAATGAACAAAACAAGACCAAAATGACAAAAATAAATTTTTAAAGATTACATTGAAATATAGTGCTTAAAAGCATAAAGCGCCAACCGGGGATATCTGGTCACGCTTGACCTGGGTAAATCCAAAAGTTCAGGTCGACTGGATGGAGTGTGGGTCAGACACAGGGACCAGCCTTGGCACGCTGCAGACAGTACCTTGTGAGGAGGATGTGTCAACGTCGAGGATCCAATGCGGTGATCCAAGGAGGCGATTATTCGTCGATCCAACTGGATACAGGCGATGCATCAGGTCCGAGCCGCGCAATCTGAGATGCGTCATCGGTGGCTTCCTTGCGAGGTAGGCAATGTGTCATCATGGAACTGCACAGCCAGTGTTGCAATGTACTTGGTAGGTGATGTGTCGCCGCTGGAGGCGATGTATCAGTTCCGACCAGCCCAATGACAGCGATGCGTGGATTTTTATGCCAAACTCCAGAAAACCCACTTCCAAAGGCCAGGACTGGATTGGCACCACTTGGCAGGGTAAGCTCACAGTTAGCAGAGACCCAAAGTTTGCAGGAGAGTTGATGGAAGTCATTGATATCCCTGAGATTTCAAAATAGGAGGGAAGCCAGCAAGCTGTTGGAGCCACTTCCATTTTTGAGGATGTAGAGATGCAGGTCCAGTCCTTCTCAATCCCAGGCAAGGAGGGCAGCAGGGCAGACACAGCGGAGCAGGAGTCCAGCAAAGTCCAGCAGAGTTCCGCAGAGTGACAGTGCTTTCAGCAGCACAGCAGTCCTTCTTCCTGGCAGAATGTCCTCAGGTCCAGAAGTGTAATGAGTTGGTGGTGTTGGGGGTCCAGTACTCATACCCAGTTGTGCTCTTGAAGAGGGGGAGACTTCAAAGAGAGGCATTTGAAGTGCACAGAGTCCCTCCCTTTCATGCTCTGGCTCCAAACTCAAAACAGGGAGGTATGCAGCTCTTTGTGTGGCGACAGGCACAGTCCATTCAGGTGCAAGTGTCAGCTTCTCCCTCCCGTCCTGCTGAGGATGACCCATCAGGATGTTAATGACCCATCAGGATGTGGATGGCCCATCTGGCACACTTAAGCTCCCTTTCTGTGTGGCTGATTAGAGGGAATGCACATAGCCCAGCTGTCACCCACCCCAGGCGTGTTTTCAGAGACAGGTAGAGTCACAGAATGGTTAAAGTAAGAAAATGCCAACTTTCTAAAAGTGGCATATTCAGAATTACAACTTAAAATCTGACTTTACCATAAGTTGTGATTTCAGATTGCGAGTCCAGAGACACCAAATTCGAAATAACTATCTTTTCCCAATTGGAAATTTACACTTATAAAATGTAATAAGCTGTCATGTCCTTTAGGTTAGCCCCAGCATGTACCTACCGATTACATACATTTTGTCCCATCCACACGACATAACGGTCTTACACAGGTGACCTTTTACCTAGTAGCTTACTTCTGTCTCTCCGCCATCAGGCTCTTGGTACCATATCTTAATCCCTGTACCTGACGTACATAAGCATGTCCACAGTCACAGTAGAATTATTCTGTACAAGGGTCACCACTTATTTTCATCCATGGCCAACAGCCAGCTGTGCATGATCATATTTGTTTAGGAAAGGATTAGCAGGGGATTAGTGAATGTTTTCAAACATATCAATTCTAGAAAAACCCCAGAATGACCACTTTAGTATAAAAGACCCTCACTCCCCCTTAGACAGACAGAGGTGAATTCCTTCCGAGCTGGACAGAGACTCTGCAGGCTGATCCTTCGACAGGCAGAGACCTGACATCCCTTGCAGGGTGCCATCCTCGAGAAGAGGTCCTTTATTCAGAACCATCGGGTGAGGGGTTAGCACTTCCCCGGGGAATTCTTGGCTCCATTAGGTTCCATTAGGACATATCCTAGCACTTACACATACATGCTTCACCTACACCTCTAGGCTAGGCACGGTTAGGTAGGCTACGCATCGTAGAAGTACGCCAATGCTATTGTTTTATGTAATATGCTTCTATTCATCTTATTAGCACTATGGTAGAAATGTATCTACTTTTTACGATATTGGTACTAGCGATTACGTTTGTCTGCTCTTGTCTTTTGATTGTCACAGCTCACATGTTTCATACTAGACTGACGCTTGACCAATAAATAATTATTGAAACCATTCCAATCGTCATTCTATGTATTCTGAGAAAAGCAAGCACGAGTGACTGAACGAAAGATACCGTATTGTTTCCACGATACCTGAGGAATCAGGGTTGTCATGCTCAGTGGGTGCCAGAAACTACATACACCACTGTAGAATACAGGGGGATGGCAGTGGCACCGTAGAGCTAGCTGGACTAACGGTTGACTCATCCTGTGGGGGTGTCCAGAGACTGTCTGCACACCAAGGCCTTAGTTTAGGTCATCCAAAACGCGCAGTTCCTGGGGGGTCCTAGGAACTACACGATATGACACCCAACGTTGGTTTGGTTCTTATATTTACAGTAAAATCTGAGTAGTTCAGTCGTGCTTTCTCAGACAACCCTACTCACATTTTTCAGAGACGTCTGAAGTGGGAAGGTTAATCCGCCTCAGCTGAGCAGGCACACCCGGGGTATGGTCTGAAGCTTTTAAATAAGCTTGTAAGGACTAAAAGTTCCCTATCGTGCAAAAACCCTAACTCTTAAACTACTTACCTTCTTCTCCTTTCAAAATGACTGAAATCGCCAATGGCGGTGGAAGCGAGGAAGGAGACGAATTTGCTAATGCTCTTCACATTTCAGAAAACTGCAGACAGGCAGAAACTCTAAAATTACTAGAACATGGGTTGCCTGCAACAGGTGGCCATGTTACCTTCGTGATTGAGGCACACGAGGTGTTCGGATCAGAGGTATTCTATTCCTGGGTGAAATTCCCACCTGCAGATCCACAGACATTATTGTTCCATCAATACATTGAAATGGATCCACCGGATGAATACATCCCATACGAGGACATTGAATTCCCGTTAAGTTACCAGCAACATAAAAACTGGTTTAAAGGCGCCCTAAAACACACAACTTCAGTCGTAAGACTAGGTCCGCTCAGCATAGGAGGAGCGACGTGGCCAGTCTTAGCGGCTTACACTCCACATCCTGAGATAGACACACTCCTAGTAGGGAAAGTGCGTACACTATACAAAGAAATAGTCAGGCTATACAGACATATTGTCCAGTTTGTCATACGAACACTCACATTACAACCTGCGAGAACTGCTCCACCTGGATTGGTCCAGACCCAGCCCGCACCAATAATTAGTCCACAAACACTAAAGGCAATAATGGGTGCGTTCCTATCAAGAAGGGATCAAGTACCATTCTGGATTGCCCAAAAAATAGCACAGTTGGAAGCAGTATTTCCCCATACGGGTCCACAGGAAAAACAAAGAATGTTAACAATTTGCTTGCCAATGGGAATGGTTTTTTCAATTGAGGATTGTACCACCTGGGGAGCAATCTTTGCTGCAGTATACATTAGAATACACGGTACCCCAACCATATCAGTTATTCCTGATGTACTGAAACAGATACAGAATGAGTATGGGCAGGACCTGCCCTGGACTTGAGGATGAAACTGATGGGTAATTTTGACCAAGTCTTGGCAATTATGCTGAGCAACATTAAGGGGGAAACAGCAGCGGTGGCTATATGCCACTGCCTAAGGGAAACAACTCCTGCAAATCAGGAGCGGGCATTACCAAAAATTATCGAAGACACCTATGGTTCACTAGGCAGAGATTGTTTGGGAGCCAAACTCGGGAAACCACTAGTGGTGAGTAGGTCTGTAAAAGTGAACTCAAAGCAAGCACCCACTCCTTCTAAAAAGAAGTGGGATAATAGTCAACCTAAAAATAATAATAACAGAAACACTTCACGATCGAGGGGTGGGTCTCCCCAACGGGAGTCCTCTGAAAAGAGGTACAACCTTAGGAATCGTGATAACTTTAGGAAACCTGGCAGGTATCAGGATACTGATAGGCGTTCCTTTCGTTCCTTTCAGGGTTCATCAAAAAGCTCGGAGAGGCAAGGGCGGTCGGAAAAAAAAATTGAAGATCGACCAAAGGGAAAAAGGGAAACACATCGCGCTTCAGATTTCATTAACAAACAGGAAGAGCAACCTAAAGCAAAGACTCAATTCAAAAAGAAGAAAGTAGCTGTCTTAAAAATTAGAAATGCCCAGGTTACTGAGGACTCAGCTTCTGAACGGGGAATGGGCTCGGACGATGTTAGACAGCGAGGCAGAAGTAACAATAGCTCGCCAGAACGTAAAAGGAATTTCTGGTGACAGCAGTATTGAATGAATACATCACGGTGGAAACACCTGACACAAGAGTGAGTGTCCCACACCGTCTACACGAAATTAATCTCCAAGTAGAGGGGGACATCTCAAGAAAAATTAAAGGTCTCTTTTGGGAAAATTTGACATTTTGATATGACATCCTGTTAGCAGAAAAAAATTGGCTGCCTGAATTTATAATGGATTGCCCAAAAGGTGAAAGTGTCATTTTGCCTGCTTTTTCCGACCTCATTCCTGTTTCCTTAAAACACTCATACGCGCGGGAGTTGGCGCAAGTGCTAGCTCCGGCATTATATCGCAACCATCTAGGGTGGGACGTGGAGTCCAAACACCACGAAATCCCGTTAAAAACTACTCCAACTTCACAGAGACGGTACCCTATTAAAAGTGAAGCGAAGAAACAGGTCAAAGAAATCTTAGACCAACTAGAATACCAGGGTGTGATTGAAACTTGCACCTCCTCAATGAACAACCCTTTGTTCCCCGCAATGAAACCTGACAACACATATCGTTTGGTTTTAGATTACAGACATTTGAACACATACACAAAAACATTTGCAGTTCAAAACGCACACAGCGCTGCGTTGATGAATAACATTGTGCGGAAGAAATACAAAACAACACTAGATATCTCAAATGGATTCTTATGCCAAAATATAGCTCCTGAAAGCTGATATTTGACCGGATTTTCCTCTCTTGGCACTCAGCGTCAGTCGACTGTCCCAAGGCTATAAGAACAGCCCCGGTTTATTCTCAGCTAGAGTGTCAGAGCTATTACAAACTTATGATGAAGAGGCAGTGTACTATGTAGATGATATTTATCTGACGGACGATGAATTACCTGATCACTTGTGCAGGGTGAACAACATAATCGTTGGTTTTGCCAATTTGGGCTACAACTTTAACTTTAAAAAAGTAAAGGCAAAAGTCTGGCCGTGAACTTTTTAGAAAAGTGCGCTCTAATCCAGCCTCCTAAAACTCTGAAATGTTTACAATCCATATTAGGATTTTAAAATTTTGGCAGAACATACATTCCAGATTACGCAGAAAGAGTGAAACCTTTCTATGACTTGATAAGACCTGATTTCACAGCAAACAAGTGGACTCAAAAACATACAGACACTCTACGTTCAGTTCAAGCTGACATGATAGCTTCAGAACACCTGCAGACACGAGTAAATGTCCGCAACCTAGTAATACGGGGCGTCCCCGGGTTATCAGGGTATACCTACATCACATTCAACGAAGGTGAGACAGTTCCTATTGCATACAAATCTCATCTGTACACAAATGCTGAAAATCGATTTGCAGCAACAGAAAAAATTCTGACAGCAGTACAGACTGCTGTAGTGAGAGAAAGAGCACTACCACAGGGGAAACACATCATTGTTATAACTCCGATACCGACTTTAGAAGCGGTAACTAAAGCCAGCATTCCAAATGCAAAAGCATTGCATCCACGATAGATACAATGGGCTAATTCTCTTACTGCAACAGATGTAGAGTACAGATATGATCCAAGACTTAGAACACAAGCATTCCTGCAGTATGAACAAGAATATCCACTCCCGAATGAAATTTTGCCTCTAGATCAGTACAAATACATCATTTATACTGACGGTTCTGCGCAACCTGCCATAGGAAGTAAACAGCAGTACAGCGCTGCAAGCGCTATAGTGAAAGGTCGGATGTGGGACAGTAAATTCCACCCCAGCAACACGACTACGCAATCTCTAGGAGATTGTATCACGCAGCTGGCAGAATTGAAAAGCCCTGAAATTAGCACTATAGTATACGGATCGGGAATTCCCCACACTGATTGTGTGTGATTCGTTTTACTGTGTGCAATCTTACAATGAATATCTTCACTACTGGGGCCACAATGGGTTTAGAGACGTCCAGGGTGGCATGATAAAACATAAATTGTTATGGGAACAAGTGGCAAAGCTGAACGCATGCCTGCCATGGGCTCAAGTTTTTCACACCTTGAGTCGTCAGCGTGTTGGCATACACGTTGAAGGGAATTCACTGGCTGATGAAGCCGCCAAGGCGACAGTGTGAACTGCTGCCGTTGCCACAATCACTCATTCACACACGAGAATAGACGGAGATATAATAGTAGCTATCAATGCCTCAAAGAACGGCTCACCCGTCCTGCCAAAAGGCTTTCCACTCAAGTACTCCTACAAGTTAGATGCGCATAACACACCGTATGCTCAAATTCCAGGAGTGGGGGATAGGGTAATACCAAATAAAGATCGCAGATTAGGTTAATACTAGCTTCACACGAGGGTCTGGGCTCAGCACACGTAGGAGTCACTGCAACAATTTCATTATTGCAGCAGCGTTACTGGTGGTCGGGGCTGACAAAACAAACAAAGGACTATGTCCTGACATGCGATATTTGCCAGCAGATTAAGGGCTCCACCATTCACAAGCCACCACAAACACCATTACTGATTTCAGACAGACCTCTCGCATGTGTCTATTTGGACCACTGCGGCCCCTTAAATTCTGACGGGGCTTACAAGTACATATTGGTGGCAGTGGATTCATGCTCTAGATTCCTGGGGTTTGGCTCCAGTGCTCGGCTGACGCTCGAACTGTTATGAAGGATTTGCGAGTCTTGATCGGGACATACGCAATCAGCATGTTACATTCTGACCATGGTCCTGTGTTTAGCTCAAGGGCTTACAAGGAACCCATGGAAAGTATGGGCATGGCCTTGCGGTACTCCTCCCTCTACCATTCCGAGGGAAATTTGGTGTTGGAGAGGAAAAACCAGGACCTAAATCAATCCTTAACAGCAAGGGTATTAGACGCGGGTGGTACATGGGTCAATCACCTATATGGGGTCGGGAGTGCACTCAACAACATGCCAAGAAAGTCCTTGGGAGGCCGTACCCCTTATGAAATCCTGTTTAGGACAAGAATGGAGGTACCTGATCTCGATTGTGCCAGCACAGTGGCGGATGCCAAACCATTTGAACTGAATGACCATCTGGCTGTTTTACAGGAACTCAATGAATTCCGAGCATTACAAAGCAACGTGCAAGTCAAACGCACTGCCACTGGGGAAGTGAAACAATTTCCAGCAAGACCTGCCTGGGTCCCGCAGATTGGGGACCTGGTCAGGGAAAAGATCGTGGACAGAAGAGAGTTTGGGCCATCTTACAGAACAGCTGTGCCTGTCCTAGCGGTAGTGGGAACAAGAACTGTACTTCTTCCGCCTCTTGCCGGCAAAAAAGAAAAAAGATTTGTCTCCATTGATCTGAGAAACCACCTGGGAGCTGAAGTCGCTTCACGACACAGATACATTCTTGTGTACTAATAGCCTACATACAAGGCTCATCTATAGAAAACATTTAAGACAATCATCTATATTATAAAGATAAAAAATACATCAGAACATATATAGATTATCCTGTTTGATGAACTGTCAAGTGCTGACCATACCTGTATAAATATTTATTTTTTTGATTGTCCAGTTTGAATGCTGAGATGGATGTGGTGTGTATGTGGTTTGTTTTACACTTCATGTTTGAATACGGAATACTTTATTATCAATAAATAAATATTTTTGTATTTTTCTATATACATTGGTTTGTGTCTCTCCTGATTTTCAGTCTGTCTTTTTGGTATAAAAATTGTTGAAGTTGCCCTAGAAACTTACAGTATATCTGATCAAACCACATCATGTGGCCGATCCTCAACAGTAGGCTGCGTGGGGTCCTGAGTAGCCGCAGACCTCCTCTTGCTACTATACAGGAAGTTCAGATGGAAAGACAATTAACCTTTCAAGACTCACCTACACAATGTGAAGGAGTAACGAATAATGTACAAATCACACCAGTTGAAATTGATAAGCATCAAGAAGAAACAACAATGCAAGTTGCAATTCGGCCCAACAATGATGTATACATTAATGTGCCTTCAAACAACACATCTGCCAGTTCTACAAAGCCTGCAGAGCTACCAGAGATAGATCGAACTGCGTCTGGCTACTTCATCAACTTCGATGACTTCTCTTCAGATCCAAGTGAACCTGATCAAACGCCACCAATTTCAAAGAAAGAAAAATGTCGCCAATTCTATCTTTTGCTCAAAAAGACTTACTTAGTGCCACCTTGGTTGCAGATTTGGTTCGCAATAGGGGTAGTATACCTGTTAATTTGGATTGGCACAGTGACTGTCTTTTTTCTGCTTCTGAACAGACATTATCTCCCAGAACGCTCTGCAGTACAATCCGGGAACTTGGTCCTAAAACCACATACGTCATCACACCATGAATAAAGAGACTTGTCCCTGGTGAACATTACAACGATTCCAATACTGGATGGTATAGTTTGGGATAGGTTTCTTATGATGTATATGGCCCAACTGAACATTTGAAAATTCCACATTTGTTTAAAATTTCTTTAAATTATTTCATTACCCCAGTACACTATCTGATGATTGGGACATTGAGACTGTAAATACTATGCTCACAGATTTAGAACAATCTGCTGCATTTTCTTACAGGGAATTGTATGAGAATACCACTGGCTATGATTCCATGTTTTGTTACCAGCATTATGGTCAACATTTTTTGCATAGAGCAAGTGTACCACGCACTACTAATGTGTACCATCAATGGGAACATTGCCCAACACCACCAAAGGGTAGTTCTGCCACATTCATACAGAAATGTGCATATTTTTCAGGGTTCAATACATCCGACCCAGAATTGTTTTACTACAAACTTGCACAGACCAATGCAACAGCGAAGAAAACACAAAGCTGATATACTCAGTAACCCTGGGCGGCGAACTACGCTACGCTCGCGGAGTTTGCGGAGTTTCGGCAACTTCGCGGTTCGCGTAGAACGCGTAGTTACCGAACACTCCACAATCTGCAACGTAGAGTAGTTGTTTTTCTTCTTCGCGCGCTCAATATGCATTGTCGCGCGCGCTGTAACGAATTACCGGGATTCTGCATTCGCCGACGAGATTTCCTATCCATTCGCGTGCGCCACGAGATTTGGTATCCGGCCGCACGATCCTGCGAGAGTGTGCGAACGCGAACACGTCATTCGGACGCGCCATCTGACTTCTGGCGGAAGTGTTGGTAAGATCGCGATCCCGAACACGCAGAAATTGCAATCTGGCAAAGAATATCTCTCAAGCATCATAAAACCTTCTCGAAAATGATAATTTTGCTCAAAAAAACTCCTCAGATTGTGATTTGGCTGTAGTTTTTTGTGCAAGGAGTCCTTTTTCTTTTTTTACTTTTTTTTTCAAGTGGAAGGAAGTACCCCTGAGTCTCCAACTTCCTGTTCCTGTCCAGCAGGCTCCTCCCAGTGCTTTGTCCATGTGCTGTTCACTTTCATTTGGATTTGGAGCTGGAAGGATCACTTTTTGTGTCTGTCTGCTGCATCATATCATTGGATTGGATTTGAGGACTTTTGGATTTGAGATTTTACAAGTAAGTTGGAGAATTGGTGTACTTGCTTGTTTGATTGGGGCATTGTTGTTTGTACCTACACTTTTTTGGAATTTTCATCGTTTTTAAAATTTATTGTTGTGGGTGGACTGTAGTTTCAGTAGGGGCCTAGTTGTTTTTCTTTGATTGTAATTTCAGCCAGTAGGCCCAGAGGTACTCATGGGTGCATGAAACAACTGTTTCTGTGGTGTCTGTTGAATTTAAACATCATTTAGGGCACGGATTGCATTGGATTGAATTGCTAAATGTGGTTTTTGGGGTGTATTTCACTTTTTGGGTGTGTGTTAATAAATAAATACCTTTGTTGGATGTGTGTGTGTGCTTGTTGTGTAGCTTTCCAACCTTTCTTAGCCCTGTGGATTTTCGTTTTTGCATTTTTGTATTAAAGCTGTGTTGTTTATCAGGCCACCTTTGTCTGGTCATATATAGGCCTGCTTGAGTTCATTGTTTTCCATGGCCTGTTGTGACTGTGAGTGACCATGTGGCTGGGGGCCATTTTGTGGTGGTAGTTTAGTAGTGTGCTGCTTTTTCCATATAGGCCTGCATGTCTTTCCTTTGTTCCCTTGGCTTATGCTTCTTGTTGTTGTGGCCTGGCCATGTGGGTGGTGGCCATTTTGTGAAGGCAGGCAGTGTGCTTTTGCCTAGGTTTGCATTGTCTGTCTTCCATTTCTTTTTGTTGTGGGTGGCTAGCGGCCATTTTGTGGAGCCATCCAGGCAGTGTGCTTTTGCCATAGGCCTGCATTGTCTGTCTTCACTTTCTTGTTATTGTGGGTGGCCTGGCCATGTGGGTGGCGGCCATTTTGTGGAGCAAGGCAGTGTGCTTTTGCCATAGGCTTCCAAGCTTGTGGCCTAGTCTGCCAGCAGGCCCAGAGGTACTCATCATGGGTGCATGAAACAACTGTTTCTGTGTTGTCTGTTGAATTTAAACATCATTTAGGGCATGGATGGCATTGGATTGAATTGCAAAATGTGGTTTTTGGGGTGGGAATTCAGTTTTTTTGGTGTGTGTTAAATAAATAGGCCTTTTCAGCCAGTAGGTAACCCTGGGCGTTCAGCTCGCGGAGTTTTGGCAACTCTGCACTGTGCGACAACGCGGAGTTACACTTTTTTCTTCTTCGCGCGCTCAATATGCATTGTCGCGTGCGCGGTAATGACTTTTCGTGAAGATCGCGATGCCGAACACGCAGAATTTGCAATCTGGCGAAGTATATCTCTCGAGCAGCATAAAACCTTCTTGAAAATGTTGATTTTGGTCATTTTGCTCAAAAAACTCCTCAGGTTGTCATTTGGCTGTAGTTTTTTGAGCAAGGAGTCATTTTTCTTTTTTTTACAATTTTTTTAAAGAGGAAGGAAGTTCCCCAGAGTCTCCAACTTCCTGTTCCTGTCCTTTGTCTTCCCTTTCTTGTTATTGTGGGTGGCCTGGCCATGTGGGTGGTGGCCATTTTGTGAAGCCAGGCATTGTACTTTTGCCATAGGCCTGCATTGTCTGTCTTGTCTTCCTGGGTGGCCTGGCCATGTGGTGGCGGCCATTTTGTGGGACCAGCCACTGTGCTTTTGCCATAGGCCTCCAAGCGTGTGGCCTAGTCTGCCAGTAGGCCCATAGGTACTCATCATGGGTGCATGAAACAACTGTTTCTGTGTTGTCTGTTGAATTTAAACATCATTTAGGGCATGGATGGCATTGGATTGAATTGCAAAATGTGGTTTTGGGGGGGTTCACTTTTTTGGTGTGTGTTAGGCCTTTTCAGCCAGTAGGCCCAGAGGTACTCATGGGTGCATGAAACAACTGTTTCTGTGGTGCCTGTTGAATTTAAACATCATTTAGGGCATGGATGGCATTGGATTGAATTGCAAAATGTGGTTTTTGGGGTGTAGTTCACTTTTTGGGTGTGTGTTAAATAAATGCCTTTGTTGCATGTGTATGTGTTGTTGTTGTGTAACTTTCCAACCTTTTTAGCCATGTGGATTTTCGTTTTTGCATTAAAGCTGTGTTGTTTATCAGGCATCCTTTGTCTGGCCATATAGGCCTGCTTGAGTTCATTGTTTTCCGGGCCTTGTGCCTGTGAGTGACCATGTGGCTGGGGGCCATTGTGTGGTGGTAGTTAGTAGTGTGCTGTTTTTGCCACATAGGCCTGCGTGTCTTTCCATTGTTCCTCTTGGCTTACTGCTTCCATCCCCATTGCCAGCTGCAGCTCCCTGATACTGCATCCATCCCACGTAATGCACAAATTAAGGCCAAACAGGTTCCACTACATTTGTATTTTTGTTTTTGTTCTTTGCTATTCTTATTCTTCCTGAGTGTACACAGTACACCAGGAAAGCGCTTGTTGTCAAAGTCTCATAAATGGCTACACTGTTGTTAACTGAGTTACTAAAATTCAATAATTGTGACCACCACACACTAAGTTATATATTATATTTGTTTGATTGTACTAGTAGTAATTTAAGCACAACAAATTCCACGTTTGACTGATGTTCTTCTGGCTTTTTTGCTTTTAGGTGCACAAAAGACTGAGGAGGAGGTGTCATCATCGCCCGTTGGACTGCCAGACAGACGTCCTGCTGCTGTACACGACGTGACGTGTGACCTGACCAGACATCTCTGCAACTTGTGCAACTGAGTGCTGCTGACATCTGAAGAAGATGGCCCCAAAGAAAGCAGGTACCAGGTCCTCCAGTACCAAGAGAGTTGCTATTGAGAAGAAGGAACAGAAGAAGGAAGTGAAAGTGACACTTAACTCTGGTGTGCCGCCCAACACCTTTTTTGGGAAACCAAAAATTACGCCTGCAGCAGCGGTGTCCATGGGGCAAGCTGGGGGCAGCACCTCCGCATCAGTGGGCCCAACCCAGGCCCAAGCACATGAGTGTGGAAGAGGTAGCCAGCCTAATGGTGCAAACAAGTCTTGCTGAGCCTGAGATAAACTTATCGCTATCTCAAAGTAGTACCCAATCAACGCAGGAGGAAACACAGCAGATAAGTGGTCAACAACATCCGCAACCACTGCCCACAATAGTAGTTCTTCCTCCCGAAGTAGGGGCAGTTCAGGAAATCGAGCCTCATGCAGAGGAAGAAGAAGAGGAAGCCACTCATTCAGAAGATCCATTGTCTTCCACATCCCCAGCAAGGAAATGGAGGGTTAGTCCATCGAGTTCTTCGCCAAGCAACCCCTTCTGATGATCTAGATGCCACTTGGGAGCCACAAACTGAGTCTGAGAGGGAGACACGTTCCAAGACCAGGCTAGGGAAAAGGAAGGTTCCAGAAAGCCTTACTCTTATGGAGGTCGATGTAGAACAGCAGGATGATGATGAGCCAGTTATCATGGACATTACTCCCGCCCCAGTGGAGACCGACATTACCACATCCCAAATTGCTGTGAGGGATGTGGCACAGATAACACCAACACAGGTAACACCAACACCACCTACAGCTTCCATATTTGCAATAGCAAAGGCCCGGCAGCGACCTACATCCAGCACAACCACCACCTCAGTAGAAGTAGGTAGTGGTACTGCACAGAGTCAAATTCAACGAACACCCTCCAGTTCATCCGGCATTGGAAGTGGCACCTCCAGCAGGAGACAAAAGTTAAGCTCCCCAGTTTGGGACTTCTTTACGGTTAGCGAAAAGGAGGAGAACATTGCTATATGCTCCATTTGTAATACCTCTGTTAGTCGGGGTAAGCTTGGTACAAACTATGGTACCGGAGGCCAAATAACCCATCTGAAAAAACACCACTTGATCGATTGGGAGGACCACCTTCGCAGCATAAAACCTGCAACCATTGCTGTTGGGGATAAACGAGTAGAAGATCCGCTCACGGTGGAAGAGGAAGAGGGAGACATTCTCTCTGGTAGTGGTACACAAAGTAGCCCTGTCCCCAGCAGTGCAGTGGTACCGCCCAAATCCTCAGCAACATCTCAGTGGCACAAAAATAAGAGTCAGCCTGAGACACCAAGGAGTACCGCAATGAAAAAAAGTGCGTCGTTGAGCCTAACAGAAAGGAAAACCATGCAGCCTACCATTATCAGCATGTTTACTAGGGCGGAGGGGCAGTACAAACGCAACCATCCAATAGCACGTTTGTACAATGCGAAGCTGGCTAAAATGTTAGCACTGGACCTTCTCCCTTTTTCTTTTGTTGAAGGGGTGGGTTTTCTGGAATTTGTGACAGCCATCTGCCCAAAATGGTAGGTTTCCAGTCGCTACTATTTCGCCAGAGTTGCTGTTCCAGCACTACATCACGACATGCTGGAATTGCTTGGAAAAGCCTTGAAGCAGAGTGCTGTTCAGAGTATCCACCTGACAAAAGACATGTGGACCAGTTACCAAGCCACTGATTACATGTGCATCACTGCACACTGGATCTCTTTTGTGGGGGTTAGAGAAAAGATATCTGCTGGTGTTGACGCTGCTGAGATTTTTTATGCCACTCGCAAACATGCAACTGTAGCTATGTTTGCCATGGAGAAATCTCATACTGCTGCAAACATTTTGGATGAGTTTAACAGCAAGGTCTTTGAGTGGCTGCGCCCAAGAGGGCTTAACATTGGTTTTGTTGCCATGGACAATGGCAGTAATGTAGTTAGGGCCATGAAAGATGGTGGCTATTAACATTGTTGTTCAAGACTGTCTTAAAAATGAATACAAAGTCAGCAACTTACTGGCCACCTGCAGAAGAATATGCACACATTTCAGCCATTCTTTTAAAGCCCGGAAGCAGCTGAGGGTCATTCAACGTGAGCATAAAATGCCAGTCAAAGCACTCATCCAGGAGGTGCCAACACGTTGGAACTCAACTTATTACATGCTTGATCGTCTGTTTGAGCAGTACATACCACTCCATGCTTATGTCATGCAAAGATTAGGGGATCCTACTGTGAGAGGCATGACCGTTGAGATGGGCCAATGGGACCTCGTTAAATGCCTGACAGAGATGCTACTTCCTTTTGAGGTCTTCACACGTGAAGTCAGCAGGGAGGACTGTACTATGGGCCAAGCTATCCCATTGTTGCACATGCTAGAGCAACAGCTGAAGGAGGTGTCTGAAACGTACGCAGGTGTGGAAGACAAACAAGATGCATATTATTTGGCGGACTCCTTAGCCGTTCGCTTATCTGAAAATACAAGGATTCAAAATAACATTGTGTCACATCAACATTACATTACTGCCACAATTTTGGATCCACGGTACAAAGTATTTCTGAACAGTAAGGCAGTAATTCCTTTTTCAGAAGTGGATGTTGCCAAGTACAAAACTTTGATAGCTGAGGAAGCCACTGACTTCGAAAACGAACGGCTGGTAATTAGAGGCCCGCCGCCACAGGCCAGAACAAGTACTACAGGACATCCAGAGTCAAGTTCTACTTCAGAGCCTGAGGGCAGTGCGTTTGCCTCGCAGCAGTCAACAACACTACCAATAACATCAACAACAGCAAGAACAGGATCATCAGCCACAGTACAATCGGCAACTGATTGGTTTCTACGGCATGGGTATGGTAAGTCCAGTGCTGATGCAAAGGCAAAAGAGGCCAAGCACATCGGAGCACCCCTGAGCATTGAGCGGACGTTCCAGGCCTATCTGGATGACACAACAGAGGTCTTCATGGATCGAAACCCATTGGTTTATTGGTATGGGAAAAGAAGCCAATGGACAGTGCTCAGCAGGCTGGCGATAAAGTATCTGGCTTCCCCTGTCGCAAGTGTCTCTTCTGAGCGTGTTTTCAGTGCTGCCGGTGCCATTGTAACTGTGAAAAGGACCAGTCTCTCGCCCAAAAGCGTGGAGAGGTTAACCATGATCAAAATGAATCAGCACTTTATACCACCGGAGTACAAAATACCTGAATCACAGCAGGAAGAGGAGAGCGACTTAGGTGACAGAAGTAGTGTGTTAGATGACCTACTTCTGGTCGAACCACCAGAGTTTGAGGACGAGCTCCTCTTCCCTGACAACTAAGCTTTCAAATTGTTACTTTCTTCCTTCCTTTATTTGTGTGTGTATCTGTCTTTCTGGTTCGAATCACAACAAATCCATCACCACCGTCTTCTCTTTTTATTTCCATATTGGAGTTGCACCTCTGTGCATTTAACTGTCCACTCCTCAGAGTCCTGCTCCATCTTCCTGACTCACCCTAAATACATTTCCATCAAGCCAGACATTGGATGGAGAATAGTACAAGAAATGTTGCCTCTAACAGTCCCTCCAGAAGAAGTGGAACATGACTATAGCTATCCTCCTTTTGTTTCCGAGCCGAAACTCATCACTGTCAGAAGGCTACCGCATCTGCAGGCATCCAAAACTCTTCACTGTCAGAAGGCTTTCACCAGTCGGCAGGCATCCAAAAGTAAACTCATCCCTTTCAGAAGGCTACAGCCTCAGCAGGCATCCAAAGCTCATCACTGTCAGAACAGAAGGTACTTGGCAGAGAAAGAAAAGACTCTTCGAAGAAACTTGCTGACATTTCTGCAAACTCAATTGACCAATGACCGCTACCTAGGCCGCGGCCCATCACAGCACTGACCATGTGAACCGACTTCAACTGCGACAAAGTGCCACAGATGAATAAGAAAATCGAAACAGCGACTAACACTCAAAATGAATGTGGAGTAATAATGAGGCCACTGCCTCGGTAAAAAAACACACACCTGTCAGAACTAGGCATCTGACAGCCAAAGAGAAGAGCAAGACAGGTAATGATGGCATGCATTGGATGCTGACTCTGAGTGATTGCTGTTTTTTGTGTTGATGTTGTGCATGAAGTCGAACTGTACTAGTAATTAATCTACCAACTAAAAGTGACTCAAGTGACAGTCAATGTTTCCCTTCTTGTTGTTTAATAACCAAATTGTACTCCTACTACTGCAGGCCAATATCCGTTGCACTTTTTAATATGGAATATGGACTTACTCAGAGTCGATACACTACAGACTGAGTTGGAGTTGGACAACACGTACAACACCATGATGATGACCATACTATCTTCGCAGTCAGTCAGTTGGATAGGAGATGATTGATGGAATAACTTGGGGCGTTTCAAATCAAGTGGCATAAAAGGTAAATAAGTCAACTACCACAGCAGACCTACATGTCTGTGTAGTGGTGAAGTCGAGTAGTCATGAGTGTAGTAGTGGAGGTGTTGATTTAGTTACTTACTTTGGAAAATGCTATGTTGCTGTATATGTGTCCTGTTTCAGGTTAATGCTGGAAACAGACTTGTTGTTTAATAACAAAATTGTACTTCTACTGCAGGGCGATCCATTGGATATTTGAATATGGACTCTGGACTCACTCGGTACACTACAGACTGAGTTGGACACCATGATCATGATGACCACATACTATACTCTTCGCAGTCAGTCAGTAGGATCGGAGATGATTGATGGAATAACTGCATTTCATGAAGTGGCATAAAAGGTAAACACAATTCAACAAGAACCACAGCAGACCTACATGTCCGTGTAGTGGTGGAGTCGAGTGTAGTGGTATGACTGACAGCGGTGCATTGATTTAGTCACTTAATTTTGAAAATGCTAGGTTGCTGTATATGGGCTTTGTCTGGCTCTGTCAAAATTTAAGCTAAATGGAGGTTGGGTCACGGCCCGGTGCTGTGGGCCTGCTCTGTCCTGTTGTTGTTGTAGCTTAATGCTGTAAACAGAGTAGACATGATGTATCCATGCCGCCTCAGTCTGAAAGTGTTCTCTCTTCTCTTGTTGCACTCCACCGTAATTGATGCATTTTTTTTATTCATTGATTTTTCAATATCCCTTTTGTTTTTACATCTACATTTACAGGCCGGCCTTTACCCTGTGCTATACTGGGAAAAACAACTCACACTTACCTTACCAATCCGCATCCGCGAGGCAGGCAGTGGCACCCAAGAATGATGGACGGAGCGTCCATGGAAGGGAGGACCAAGAGGAATGCCAAGATGCAACTCCACAATTTGACCAGGATAATACAGTAACTTTAGTATCATTCATCGTCTTTTAATTAATTTGATTCATTTTTTCTCTTCAATCATTACGACTGTGTGTTGTTGTTGTTTGTTTGCTAATTGATCCCTACAACTATTTTTTTATTTTCTTTGCTATCTTTAAAAGTAAGCCCGGTACAACATGTAATTTGGGTCTCTCTGAGGGCAGACAGGCAAGGCAAATTGCATATTAATATACTGCTGCCCTGTACTGTCTAATTGTCTAGTAGTAGTTAGTAAGTACTACTCATTAACCATCAAGTTATCTTCATCATGCATGCATTTCCTTTTTCTCCCTTAACAGATTTAAGGATATGATGGTCGTCTGCCAAGATTGTGTTTTGCTTTTGTTGTGTCCATGCGAACTGTTTTTCTTTGTCAAACCTTTCCCCAAACCCCCCTTCCCATCCATTCATCAAACCCTAACCCTCTTCCCCCGGGCTGTGTGATTTATATTGAGGTGTGACTAAATTAAATGTACACCAACAATTGATCACACGCTTGCTGGGGCAGATGTGGTGAAAGCAACACTAATTCAATTTCAAGGCAGGGCGAGGATCTTCTTCTGCTTGCCCACCCATGCTCAGTCTATGTGCAAGTCAATTAATTTTTCCAAAGGGACCTAATACATCATAATTAATTGCCGGCATCGATTGGATTCATCATCAACATCCTCCTACACAGCAGTAAAGGTTACGATTGTGTTGAGTGACTCGACACAACTACAGTTTGTAACTTGTTGTACTAGGCTGTCCCCGCCACCATTATGTTTTATTTTACTTTAGCATTTGCAATATTATTGTTTGTTTGGCAGTCTTCTTGTGTACTGTACTTTACTTCGTTCTACTACTCCTCCCACAGTCTCTCTCAGGTGAGTGACTGTCTCATTTTCTTTTTCTGCAAATGCTACTGCCAGTGTCTACTACTACCACCACAACCATGGCATCTCCATTCTCTTGGGAAACCAAACCATCATCGCCATACAGCCATCGCTGTGCCTAACTTAATCATCAATCACAGGTAAGATAAGAAGTATGGGGGAGGTATAATGGACTAGGAGGAGAGACTGACAGTACTAGTAGGACAAATCACTCAGTGAGGGGTACCGCATCTATCTGTTTGTGTGTTACAAAATCGGCAGATTATTTAAATCAAACACTGGCTGTGGCCCTGCAGCAGCAAGGAAACCATGTGACGTAAATTTGTAAAACAGTAACCCCCCACAAAACATTAACATCGTATGTTTAAGTATAAATATAATGTATTACCCTAACAAAAATAAACTATCCCACAACACCTGACCCACGCCTCTCCCTAACCCCAACCAATGTCCAAAACGAAAAAGTCCAACCAATGTCCATAATAATAAACCCCAATGCCCAATTCCCACCCACCAAAAAAGGGAATAAGAAAGGGGCAATCCAACGGGGTCATAGTTCTTAGATTCTGCGGGCTCTTAGATGTTTGTCCTCCAGGATCTTGACCCGCTCCTCTAGGTGCTCCTCTAGGCGTGCCATTCGGAGGAGAATACGGCGGCGAAATGCCCTGCAGTTTCATCCAGGGGGGGGCAGCAAGGCTGGATGTTACAGTGCGGCGGCGGGCGGCTGCCTGACCGCGGCACCGTACCACTGGAGGCAGGGCCTGGCTGGGGCCCGAGGCATTGGAGGAGGCTGCAGTTGCTGCCGCCTCCTCCTCCTCCTCCGCCTGAGCCACCAGCCGCCGGTAGTCTTGGCAGATGGCCTCCAGTTTACGGCGCCGGGCCATGGCTGCCAACTCCTTCCTGGTTGGTTTTGCTTGGGAAGGAGGAGCTCTATCAAGAAAGAAAAAGACTATTGTAACCAATACTCTTAGCAAAACAGTAACACAAAATTAATTCAACACATAGTGGCACAGTAGCACGCAAGCACAGTACATAACATTTGTGGTATGTATCTATCCTCCCACTTCCTCGTCCTCTAACAATTGTGGGAGTTTCAGGCATTATACTACCACTATGGACTCGAGTACACAGTAGTACACCAGTCTTCTTGTTCGCTCTAGTTTAGCAAAATTACGTAACCTTATTGTAGCCGGCATGCCAGCTCAGTCAGCTTGCGCCCAAGACAAACATACACAAGTCATGATGACGCAGAGTTGCAGACTCACATTAGTTTTATTTACTACTGTCTGCAGGTGGGGAAGCTCTGATTTTTTTTCTATTACAGGTGGCACTGGCCATACTCTGTAATATCAAGGGCAACTGCTCAATGTCACTTTCACCCTGCCCTGACTATAAAGGCAGATGATATCTGATCCAATCATGATCATTGCTTATATATGTGGGACGACATGAGGTACTTTGTTTTTATTGATGTTGTAACTAACCAGCCGATAGACCACCCATGGCAGGCTGGCTGACACAGTCGAAATTTCGAAAATAAATTAACATAGGTACGGAGTGGGCCTCGGAGTCGGAGGAAGGCGCTTAATAATGATAACTACATACATACACAATATATATGCTGTGCTTGCAAACTACTGTGAGTCAAGGGAGTATTCTGAAAATACAACTTCTATTCTCCCCGGCTTTGCTACTGTGGCGCGGTTTCTTTTACATTCTCTTCAAACTAAGACTCTTCATCCAGTGACAGTCTCCACCTATGCTATCTATGATGAATACCATCCAGGCATCCATCCATTCAAAGTAAACGTCTATCATTCTTCTTCATCTCTCAACAAACCTTAGTTTGTTTCACCAACAACAAACATTTTTTTTTTTTTTTTTTAAACCACCACCCATGTGTCCTTCCTTCCTTGCTTGCCTCGGCTTTGAGTTTGACCTAAGCACCCCCTAGGATTGTTGCTATCCACCCAGGCAGGCATCTTTTTCTTTTACCTTCCACCCATCCTTCAACCCCCCATGCATCTGATTCCCATCAGCCACCTATGCATGCATCCCACGTATCCTTCTCTGCCAGTCATAAATATTACATCTCACCCGTCCTTCCTCATTCCACCCTTCTTTCCCTTTTCGTTCAACCCATCCATCAAGGTCATCTGATCTGACTTTTAGTCTTTTCCATAAAACTTTCACAGCTGAGTTGAAGTCAGATGGAAGAGGCCATTGGTTACTCAACTCCTGTCGCTAATGCTATTGCTAATGCTAAGTAAAGGGTGTCTTCTTCAACCGTTGTTCACAACAACTCCTTACTTACTAAGTCTCAACAGTACAGTGTACACCCTTGCAGAGAGTGTAATGTCAATAAGTAAGAAATATAACTTACCACCGCCCGCCACTGCTGGTGGCTCACCCCCTGCAGCTCCTGCAGTTGCCGCATCTCCTGCTCCCTCCAAAGTGGCCGTGTCGCCATCGCCGCTGGCCCCGGCACTGGTGGTCGGTAGTACGGCTAGAAAAACCATTACACATTTTTTAGATGCCATATACACCTCCCCCTATTTATTCTTTTTCACTAGCAAGATTGAAAAAAAAGTTAATATATACAACATACATCGCTACTACAAATCGGGTCCCAGAGCAGTAGAGTAGACACTAGTAGTGTTAGATGGTCCCTAGGGTCATTCTAGTCTTTGCTAAGTTAGCCTGAGCCATGATGCAACCATTTTAGCTTTGTGTCTTTTATTTTTGCGCACGTTACCTCGCAGCTTGTTGTTGTGTAAGACGCCTTTGAGAAGTTTGAGCCCACATGAGCTCATACTGCTACTGTCTGAGTGCTGCGTACAAGGTCTAAAAACAAGCCACTTTGTTATGGATTTCTGGTCAGTCCGTATTGCTTAGCCATAACATGCTACACTTTTTGGCACGACTCAGAAATGCTTGCATTATACTAACGCGCACCATTTTTCTCATAACAGACGGAAGATTCCCTTCTACGAACCAGAGCTTTGCAGAGCTTATGATGTCCAGTACTTATAGGTTCTAAGGTGAGGCGTCCCCCAGAATTCGCTCAGACCTTCATTTATATAAACTATATTCCTACCAAGGGGAGGGTGGTTCTTCCACCACTGTTCAGTTATCATAATTTCCCCTTTTGTCTTCTGTGGACTTGTAACAATGTTTATTGTTTTAATCTTATGCATTTTGCTGTTGGTGCTGGCTCATATTCCTATACTGCATTATAGAACAACGTACAGATCTTGTTATTTGGAAATAAACCTTTTGAACTTACATAGACTCTGTGGTATTTGGTGTGGACTTACACGAGTGAGTGAGCAAAAGGGTGTGCATACCTTCTGGGACTCTCAGAGGTCGGGAGTGTTATGTTCTGGGTTGTCTAATCATTGGGCATCTTCAGGGGGTTCGGGGAGCTAATGAGACACTATAGCTAGTCGGTCAGGGGATTGTGGGTTCTGAGGTGTGAGGAAGGTCCAACTTCCTATCACCAACTTACTAAGTATTTTCTTGTGCATAGTTCTTTGTGTATGTGCAGAATCACTACAACAGTAGTATGTCCTATCCTATAAAAAATAGTAAAATATCTCGTTGGGCATTTTGTTGGTGGGAATTGTCAAAAAGCCTCAAGATTAAGAAGACTAGAAGAGGACAACCCAAAGGACTGGACTCAGTGGCTAGGTCTATTGGTGAATCTGAGTTTTATTTAAAACCTTTTTAAATAAAGAGTGGCCAACTGGGCAAGCTTAGCTAGAGACAGACTAATAGTAGTAGTACTGAGAGTCATAGCAGAGGCAGTTAGAGCCAGTGATAACAAGAATTTAGAAATAGATAGTCTAGATTGAAGAAGATGTTGTAAAAAATAGAATTAGGAAACAGAAATAATAGTTTGGAAAAAATAAGGTGCAGTAAAAGTTAGGGAGGTACAATTATTAATATTAACAGGAGGACTTACTGGGGCCAGCAGCAGAGCCCTCGGTAGAGGAGCGGTCCTGGTGGCAATCAGCTGCTCCCTCAGATGACCCCGTCTTCTTGCCCCTGGTTGCTGATCATGAAAGATATAAGTAAGAAAGAGACAAACATTGATGAGTGGTGTGAAACAATTAAAATATTTTTAAAAACGCTCCCAAAAACATTTATGGAAACAACAATTGCAATAAATTTGACCTATCTAATATGGTCGACTAGTAGTATTGCGGGATTCACGTACCGTCTAGTTATTATTTATGAACATTAATCCAGTGTTCCATTCTAATTCCAGAATACTAACTAAGCCTAAGTACCACCTCACCTAGCTAGCCCACCTATTCCAGATGGGACAATTGTTCACTAAGTCTGCATTTCCATAATGCATAGATGGAGGACACATGCATAAATTTGTGCATACACCAAATTGTTGGTTGGTTGCGTCTGATGTTCTGCTAGTGATACTGCTAAGCCTTACCACTCACTAAACAAACTACAAAAGGTTCTACTAAGGACTGGGGTAAGCAGCACTCAGTGACAGAGGATGCGTCACGGAGACCGCTAAAAATTACCAACTAATACTAACTAAACCTATCAATCCATCCACCACTATCTCTTCTTAGTGACAGGAGGACAAAGGAAGGACTAGAGTCTCTCTAGCAATAGCATTACCTAACTTAAGTTCTCTAAAGTAAACTCTTACATAATCAGCCCAAGCGAGCGCAAAGTTGCAAACAAGTAAGATTAGTAGCGCCGAGCACCTGTGTCCTACAATCACAGAAGATTTTGAAACGTAATTTACCTGCAATGTAAGCAGCAGCATTCTTGCTATTCGGAAAAAAATTATACACAATACTTATACTACTAGTATATTAGCTACTCACCAAGCCCCAAGACCTCGACACCTATCAGGTCCAGCAGCTCCTGCTCCCGGTCCAAGATGTCTGATCACCGGTGAGCCAGCTGGTTATGGGTGTGCCGGACCCCTGAGCAGCGAAACACTGCCCGGTGCAGCTTCGCCCACTGGCGGTGACGCTCCTGGGTAGGGTACCCGGAGCCAGGCCTGCCGCCTGCTGCCAAGGTCAAGGGGAGGTGGCGCTGCACAAAAAAACAAGGGCGGCCACCTCCGCCTCGCAGAAAAGCTCCCGGGCCTGCACCCTTGGAGGGCGCAGTCTGCCGCAAGGCAGGCGGCTCTTGGGCGCAGGCACCTTGCCCTTGGAGCCAGTAGTGGTGGTACCCTTAGCCATGGTTCTGGGGTGTGCGGGAGGCAGAAAAGAAAATTTAGAAGGAAAAAATAAAGTTAGGGGAAGAAGTAGGAGCTTAAAGAAGGAAGTAATATAAAACAGTAGAAAAGTTAAAAAAAACACAGTAAAAGTAGAAATAAAATGCAAAATATAGACTTAGGGACAGAGAGGGATAGATAATAAATAAAAAAGATCAGAAAAACTGTGTAAAAACCTAAGGATTACAAAGATAGAGGGAGGATAGAAAAGCATGCCCAGAACCATAGCATAGAGTGAAAAACAAGATGGCCGTGCCCATCGCGACCGCGTGGGTAAGTTCGCGCGATATTTCCCCCCGAGCAGCAAAAAGCGCTGCGAACACGTAAAACGCGTTCTCGAACATGAAATGCGCATCGCGAACACGCTATACGCGACCCGGAACAGGAAATAAGGCATCGCGAACGGGCAGGACAAGTGAAAAACAAGATGGCCGCGCCCATTGGCGACCGCATGGGCAAGTTGGCGAGATACTATCCCCCGAGCACGCAAACAGCGTCCCGAACACGCAATACACGTTCCCGAACATGAAAAACACATCGCGAACGGGCGGGACAAGCAACTACGCACGCTCGCGTAGCTACGCGTAGCTGGCGTAGCGCGTTTACAGCTTCGCTTAGCGCGACTACGCGAACTACGCCCAGGGTTAATACTCAGCACCTTTTATCTCCCAACTGTCTATACAGGGTTTCGACTACTGGAGAGACACTATAGACACAAAATCTATCGGGGGACAAGAGAGTGGCAGGTTCAGGGAACTGAGGCTTTATTTAGAGCTTGCCTCATAACATTACAGATGATTTTTCTGAACAGAACAGTGCAACAGGCTACCTGTTATGGGTTTGCAAAATCAAAGACCTGAAAACACCGAGCACCCCTTCACCCACACCTAGTAATGGTATTTCAAATAACACGCTAACAAGTGAAGGGACACATGGTACAAAAACGTACAATTCATCATCCCCCAATTGGAAGCGTTTGTTGGTTTGGCCTGTAGACATGAATATGTGTAATGCAAGATTAAAGGGTACCACAGAAGGGTTTAGTATCCATAGGCCCGACTCAACGCTATGTACACATAGACAACCCAGGGGAAGTGACTACTTATAGTGTTGGGAAGTTGTGCCTAGATTGGCTAGAGACCTCGACACTATCACAGGTGAAACCACACTTGTCCCTTTTGTCAGACAACATGGATCTTAGGGATTTCTTGTTAGGTCCCAAGAAACCACGTTGGAAACGCTTCTCATACACCATCTATAATGAGGTTTGGAAAGTCTCCCAACAGGAAGCTGCAGAGAGACTACGTGAGATAGATAGAACTAACCTAGAAAAGGCCTTAGCTGTGGTAGACAACGGCATGACCACACTCTTGTCTCGCATTTATTCATTGGGCAACATTGTGTCCTCAGCTATCAACATAATGGAACAAGATTTGTCTAGTCTACAACACGGGCAAACTCAGCTACGCGCTATTATGCTTCTAAGCTGGACGCTTCAATCATTGCGTTCTGGCCACGTTCCATGGCAACACATTAAAGACACAAATCTGTTTTCGGCTTACAATCTGACCGACAGACAATTGATCATGGCTCGCAGAGATGCGAAGTACACCATGCTGTTCATTTAAAAACTAGAGAAGTTACCTTTTACTGTAGCAGAATCACCATCTATGGAATGGTTAATCCATGCCTATATCACACTGCCAATCACGACATTCCAATTCCAGTACTGCCTGAAATATTACCCAGTAGGCAGGTATGAAGTGCTGGGCGAAGGGTACATATGAGAAACCTGGGAGTTACCGTACACATATAGGTGTAGGAACAAAGACAAGGAATTTTTTCTGAGTGGTTCCAACTGCGAAAAGGCCTTGAGTGGGTCTTTAGTGTGTAAAGAAATATCGCTGCACGGTGCATGTAATGCGTCAGTAGCGAACTTGTGCTGCAACCTGAAGGGTTCTCCAGCTGCCACAATTCATCCGGTTTTCGAGTTACTTTCAAATGGGAGTTACTTGATGCTGAATGACCAAGGCTGCTGTGGTATGACGCCCGGCATTGCTTATCTAGTGACCGTCAACTCCAGGGTTATTTGTTGTAAGCAAGTATTGTTTCCCCCAGCTCGCACAGTTAGGGAGGCACCACTGTGGCCTTCACTGAATTTATCCAACATAGGGTTTGATTCTCTGAGCTGACTGAAAGACATGCTGTTTCAGCATAATGTGGCCTTAACTTCAGCCCGAGAGACTTTTGATCTCCAAGTGGCAAGGTCTTCGGCAGAGATACCGGCGTTGATCCGTGCGAATTTCCCTCTCCATTTTGGGGAATTGGTCCATCGTATCTTTAACAGTTCTGATACGAGTGGTATTGTACACTTATTTAAGAGCATTGGATCAGGTCTGTTAACCAACATTCAAACCATTTTCGGAGTGATTCTATCATTTATACACTCCGTACTTGGAAGCATTTTCAGAGGGCTTCCTTTGGTCCTGCTTTCAGTAGCGGGCATCCTGCTATTACTTCTATTGCTTCGCAATGGATGTCAGCATCACTCAAGACATGGGGAGAGCACTGCTGGAGCGACGTTGTCATGAGCGATTGGTGTTCTTAATGGGGTTACCTCGGCTTCAAGAGCTGAGTGAGCATTGGTTTCTGACTTTCAGACCTGCCTGGCTTGACTGCATCCTACCAGTATTCCGCTGCCTCTTTTGCATATTCGGACATGTGTTGGACCTCTGTCTGACACTTCCATCAGTTGCGCCGCCGGACATAGACATGCTCCTGTCGCCTTTACGGGCCCATGTGCACAGTTGTCCACAGCGTATTCCCATGTTGATGATGCCATTCCTAGAGCCTCCACGGGACGTTTCAGCTCCTGTTGGACCGGAGAACGGCTCTACAATTGATGTGCAAGCATCAGTCTCAGGCGCGCAGGCATCTACTTCTTCCCCGACGGCTGCCATGGGAAACAACGATGATGACCACCTCTGCTCACTTGATATAATACTGGAGGTACTAGAAGGACTGCCTCCTGCAGATGCCATGTACAGTGATGTTGAGTCTTCAGCGCAGGATTCTTAAACAATCTGGCCTTTCCTGTGCTGGGAACCGTTTGAGCAATTTTTAAACAGGTACCAAATTGAAGGTCGAACTGACTTTGTTTTTCTTCTCTGCTCTATCTGAACCTAGTGGCTTTGAAGGTGCTCAGAAAAACAAGAACAATATATACTTTGTTCCAATATATAAAGAGGACCCTTTTATGAACGCTTTGTAGGGAAGAATGCTTTTGAATACAGACTTTGCTTTTTAAGACTTTTTAAGTGCTTTTTAGTATGCTTTTAATATAAAGGAGTTTTCTTATATTATCCCCTTTTAAGCATTTACTATCATTGCATAGCTGAACTTGATGACCTTTTATGAGGAGTGGGTGTCATGTCCTTTAGGTTAGTCCCAGCATGTACATACCGATGACATACATTTTGTCCCATCCACACGACATAATGGTCTTACACAGGTGACCTTTTACCTAGTAGTTTACTTCTGTCTCTCCGACATCAGGCTCTTGGTACCATAACTTAATCCCTGTACCTGACGTACATAAACATGTCCCCAGGCATGGTAGATTTATTCTGTTCAAGGGTCACCGCTTTTTTTCATCCATGGCCAACAGCCAGCTGTGCATGATCATATTTGTTTAGGAAAGGATTAGCAGGGGATTAGCGAATGTTTTCAAAACATATTGATTCTAGAAAAACCCAGGAGTGACCACTTTAGTATAACAGACCCTCACTCCCCCTTAGACAGACAGAGGAGAATTCCTTCTGAGCTGGACAGAGACTCTGCAGGCTGATCCTTCGACAGGCAGAGACCTGACATCCCTTGCAGGGTGCCATCCTCGACGCAGAGACGGGGTCCTTCATTCAGAACCACCATGTGAGGGGTTAGCACTTCCCCGGGTAATTCTTGGCTCCATTAGGTTCTATTAGGGCATATCCTAGCACTTACACATCAATGCTTCACCTACACCTCTAGGCTAGGCACGGTTAGGTAGGCTACGCATCGTAGGAGTTCGCCAATGCTATTGTTTTATGTAATATGCTTTTATTCATCTTATTAGCACTATGGTAGAAATGTATCTACGTTTTACGATATTGGTACTAGCGATTACATTTGTCTGCTCCTGTCTTTTGATTGTCACAGCTAACATGTTTCATACTAGACTGACGCTTGGCCAATAAATAATTATTGAAACCGTTTCAATCGTCATTCTATGTATTCTGAGAAAAGCAAGTACGAGTGACTGAACGAAAGATACCGTATTGTTTCCATGATACCTGATGAATCAGGGTTGTCATGTTCAGTGGTTGCCAGATACTACATACACCACTGTAGAATACAGGGGGATGGTAGTGGCACCGTAGAGCTAGCTTGTCTAACGGTTAAATCATCCTGTGGGGGTGTCCAGAGACTGTCTGCACGCCAAGCCCTCAGTTTAGGTCATCCAAAACACGCAGGTACTGGGGAGTCCTAGGAACTACACGACAAAGCTAATCCCAATGTTAACCTATGTGAGAGATAGGCCTTGCAGTAGTGAAAAACAAAGTTAATAGAGTTTCACTACCAGGACATGTAAAACTTAAAAGTACATGTCCTACTTTTTAAATACACTGCACCCGGCCTTTAGAGCTGTCTAGGGCCTAACTTAGGGGTGACTTATATGTTAAAAAAAAGTGTAGTGCAATTTACTAGGGACTTATAAGTAAATAAAATATGCCAATTGTGACTAAGCCAAATGTTACCATGTTTTAGGAAAAGAGCACATGCACTTTAGCACTGGTCAGCATTGGTAAAGTGCCCAGAGTTCTAAAGCCAGTAAAAATGAATTCAGCAAAACAGGAGACAAGGGCAAAAAGTCAGGGTAAACCACACCAAGGATGGCAGGTCTAATAGTAATCTAGCATAATGTTGGTAATTTCATGTTAGTCTTGTTATGTGAAAGTCCCGAAATTATGCTATTACTCCTCGTCACAATGTTGCACACCATTTACTGTAAATATTTACAATGAACGAACAGAAATAATAAGAACAGAACCGGAGTGGCTTTTTTTTCCAGTGCTCTTCTTTTTGCAATATTTTTTAGTGTTAGAATACAGGGTTAAATGCCAGTTTTGCATTTCATGTAATTATGCTGAATTTAATACCATTTTCACAAAATGTTGTGGAATTACAGATAAGCAAATCATGCAGGTTTTGCACACCCGACTTTAAATCTCTTTCTTTTACTATTTTGTCAGACTCACTTTTCAATGAGAATCCCCACCCCTACATTTTCCCCGCCCTTTTACACATCCACATAGGCAAAACCTCAGTATGAATTAGAGCTTAATTTGAAAAAAGAATAAGCGCCTGCTCTAAATTGTTCTTAGAAGTCTGCAGTAACCAAACTGACACAGAAGGTAGTAAGTTGGTTATTTAATGGCTACATGGGCAGCAGAGTCAGGAGGACCAGCTCTGCCAACAAAGTCTGTCAGTGCCGAGTGTGAATGCCAGAGTTGCCGAATACCAAGTCTGTCTAGTCCTTATTTCACCTCATGATTCTTCCATCCACCAGTATTCCATCCCAGCCCCTACATCGCACTATTGTATGCTCCTTTTCCTCCCTACTTTCTCCCTTTGCCACAGTTTTCCGTCTTTCTCTGCCTCCTCCTTTCCCCCTCTGCTGCCTTTCTCTCTGTTGTTCTGGGTCAAAGTCTGATGATTAAAAATAAGTCCTGGTCCACAAAAAAGAATGCTGTTGGCCCTTATTTGCAAACACGGCTCAAATTAAGCACCGGGATGAACTCATTTTCCGTTGATATCCATTGCTTGCACATTGAACATATGTAGTCCGAGTGCTGCATTTTTTAGACATAGAGAAAAGTACACACAGGGAAACAGCATTCAGAGTTATTATCCAATCTCTAGCCGTTTCTAGTGACACTTGGTAAATGGAACTGCAGGCATCATCTACACTGCAGTTTCTCATTCTTCAGGTGCCAGAGACTGAAGTGCTGGTAATTCTGAATTGCTTCTCAGACATCTCCAATAGGGAAGCCAATCTATTTTTTGACCTCTTTCAGACACAAACGCCCGATGTGAATGAGGTTGTTCCAGAACATGTATTTTTCTTCCCTTACATCGAAATCTTCAAACATCTCTGGACACTTATTCTTTATATGTCCAAACAGTTCTAAAATTACAGGGCAGCAAAAGGGCACAACAAGTGATTTTAACTTTCTGCACACCGAGATATGAAAGAATCCCAGAAGATGGCCACACGTTTTAATGGAGAAGGGACAATGTCTTTCGATATTTGCTAAGAAACGTGGGCAGCTTTCTTTTCATTATATAATTTTTTCCCCTTCATACAAGCATTATGTTAGAAGCAAAATAAATTAACTTTATCAATTCAGGAAAATGAAAAGAATTAATGATGCTTATCAGTACGGAATGTAGGATTCTGTTGCAATCTATTTTAGCATTTCATGGATCCTTACAAGCTGAGGATCAGTGCGTATGGTTTAGTTTAAAGCCGAGCATGGGGGCAAAGTAATGTTTTAATATGTGCAAGTCGATCAAAACTATGACAGACTTAATGTGCGTACAACCACAGTGTATGAGAACACTACCATTTAAAAAATAGGGGCCATTCGAAAATATGTACCCGTGGTTATACTCTATCAACTAATTCTGGAAATTCATACAAAAATAACAGAATAGGAAAGCTCCATGTTTTCATACATACTACTGGGAATGTCATGTGACACATTCCCCTGACCTTATTCTCATAATGCGTAACTGTACTTGTTGAAAAGGGGCTATTCCGTCTTTTTCTACAGTAAAACTGTGTACATTTCCATCGCTGGAAAGCGATACATCAAAGTTTCTAAATGCCAACAATCTTTTATAATTTTCAAGGCAAACCACACTGTTGTATATTCCGTTCCGCTTGTGTATTCTAATCTTTTCTCTCTGATTAGTGTTCTCTTTCTCTCAGGGCTTTAAGTGGGATGAAAAAACTGGGGGGTCTCTCAAAGGGGCGTGGCCGATGTAATTAAGGGCGTTGCTTAAAAACATAAAAGCTAAAAAACTGTGCTTAGCATAGTGTGCTGCCCGATTTGTATTTTGCTGTTTCTGTCATTGCATCTAGATATGATACAAGTAACATCATACCTACAACAAGCCAGGACTATTAGCTTTGTCAATGGTTGTTAGTTGCATAAGATAAATAAGAAGCAACTATATGGCTTGTTATATATAATATTGAAAAAGCTTCCACTTAAAGCCCTGGTGACATCAGGACGACGTTGCAGCTCCTGAGTTTCAAAAAGAGAAGGGAAATCCAGAGAGAAAATGACTCTCTTTAAAGGATTTCCCATCCCCTATAACGCTCACCTGGCATGACGTCATGCGTAACTTCTCCACTAGTGAGAAGTGAGCAGTGTGAGCACGCGCACATCGATGGGCCTGCTGGCACTGCAGTCCGGAAAAAAACGGACCACCTGTGCCAGTGCACAAAACAGAGCCCGATAGAGACCCGTTTCGAGGCCCCCTTTAAAAAACTGCCGGTGATCAGCACCGGTGAGACCCGGCCCACTTAAAGCCCTACTTTTCTTCTTCTTCCATTCTATGGCCTTCCCTTGCTCTTTTTACGGAATCGTACTGGGTAGTTGCGCTGACAAACGAGTATCATTTTATTACGTTGAAGTTAGGCAGTGAGAAGGATCCGAATAAATTATCTTTCTATCATTGGCTCACCATGATTATCATCTCAAAAAAACACGCCTTGGTTCTCACACTCCACCCTTTGCGTGGGGTTTGCTAGTGTAACTTTATCCGCACTTATTGCAGAGAAATAGTAGCAAAACCATGCAGGCTTGTTAGGAATCGTGTGAATTCCCGACCGGAGTAAACAATGCATTTTCTTGGCGTAAATGTACATTTAGGACTGAAACTTGGTTTCTGAATCAGGTCCCCAGTTTCTGGCCATACATTGGACTACAGCTAAAATCACGCAGTAATTACACAGAATGGACATACGTTAATCTGATCCATAGTAGATTAAAAATTGTGCTCATGTCATCTGAAGTTGGATTCATTGCTACATGACTCTCATACAAACATGGTTACAAGGAGCTTTAATATACAGTTCAATGGCTCCTCAAAGCCAAAAAGATTGGTTTTACCAGTTTATGAACTGAAATGAAGTGGGTTTCAGGCTGAGAATGGTTAGCTACTACCCACCCTTTGGCAATAAGGAATTCAGCCTAGGTCTTGTCAGAAGGGAAAATGAGGTGTGTAAAAACGAGCCACCTCTTCCATATGGTGTATTTGAAAACTTGCAACCAGACCGAGGAGGGGGGCGTCAGCCTTTTCTAAACTAGAGATATTTCTTTTAGCTTCCACATGCAGTTTTAACAGAAGGCTCCCCGGCCCCCAAAGAAAGTGAAGCTTGGATGACTGATGATCTCTGAGATAATATTACATAATTTACAGAGCTCCTAACATGTAATGTCCAAGATTTTTAAATTGTTGAATGCTCTACTGTGACAATATCCATTTCTCTATCAACTACAATGAGAAAGAGATCTCTGTATTCAACTAGGTCAGGACTAGTGAGATAAGGTATCTGTTAGAAATGGGATTTCTGGTTGGCTAGGGCATGCGCCTAAGCCAGGCAGAAACCACCACTCTAGTCAGGGCAAGGGAGTTACATGCTGAAGATAACCCCTGCTCACCCCATTGGTAGCTTGGCACGAGCAGTCAGGCCTATCCCAGAGGCAATGTGTAAAGCGTTTGCCCAACACACTCACACAGCAGTGACACACTAGGCACACCACAAAAATAGCCTTTGTATTACTCATAAAACACATTGGAACGTAATCACATATATTCACTGTGCCACCTGGCACTTAGTATGACTTTACAGGGGAATATATACACTTACAGGGCCAATCGGGCCACTGTCGTCACCATTATCAATCAATCAATCAATCACAAGATTTGTAAAGCGCACTACTTACCCACGAGGGTCTCAAGGCGCTGAGGGAGAGGAGGGGGGGTGTTGCCGCTACTGGTCGAATAGCCAGGTCTTGAGTCGTCTCCTGAAGGTCAGCAGGTCTTGGGTCTGTCGTAGGTTGAGGGGAAGGGTGTTCCAGATCTTGGAGGCGCGGTGAGAGAAGGATCTGCCTCCGGTGGTGGTTCTCCGGATGCGCGGGACGGTGGCTAAGGAGAGGTCGGCGGAGCGGAGCTGACGGTTGGGAACGTAGAAGGAGAGTCGACTGTTGAGGTAGGCTGGGCCGGTTTTGTGGAGTGCCTTGTGTGCGTGGATCAGGAGTTTGAAGGAGATTCTCTTGTCGACGGGGAGCCAGTGCAGGTTTTTCAGGTGGGGGGTGATGTGGCTGTGGCGTGGAATGTCGAGGATCAGGCGTGCAGAGGCGTTTTGGATTCTTTGCAGTCGTTTGATGAGCTTGGTCGGGGCTCCTGCGTAGAGGGCGTTTCCGTAGTCGAGTCTGCTGCTGACGAGGGCCTGGGTGACTGTTCTTCTTGTGTCTGTCGGGATCCACCTGTCGATCTTGCGGAGCATGCGGAGGGTGTTGAAGCAGGAGGAGGAGACTGCGTTGACTTGCTTGGTCATGGTGAGCGTTGAGTCGAGGATGACTCCCAGGTTGCGTGCGTGGTCGGTTGGTGTCGGGGGTGCCCCTAGTGACGAGGGCCACCAGGAGTCGTCCCAGGCTGATGGGTTGGAGCCGAGGATGAGGATCTCCGTCTTGTCTGTGTTCAGCTTAAGTCGGCTGCACTTCATCCAGTCGGCGACGGCTTTCATTCCTTCGTGGAGGTTGGATTTGGCGGTGAGGGGGTCCTTGGTGAGGGAGAACTCAATAGTAGTGAAATAAAAACACCCAGTAATTACTGACAATAGGCACTTAGCATAAACACATTATGCATAAATCCTGAGGCATGAACATCATAGCACTTCCTAACATAGCAAGATATGCCAACCATAATCAGCAGTAGTGCAGTACATCATCACACCACATCACCTAATCACATTGATCCCCACCTAAATGTAGGGGCGACCATCAGGCCAGTTGGCCTTAACCTCGGGGGCCCGACTTGGGCTTCCCCGCAATGCCCTCTGTCCTAAAAGTCAGGGCTCTACTACCATGAGGCCTTCAAACTGACCACCGGGCTGCCGATGCAACAGAGTACTGGCCCCAACAGGCCTGTGCTAAAAATGGGGGCGAGGGTACAACTCACCCATGTCTCTCTGTAGACACCAAATGCCCCCGACATTGCAGCTGCCCACAATCTGGCGGCGCAGCTGTGAAAACTGATACCAACAGTGTGCCTTGCAAGCCCAACTCATCGGGGCTTCCCTCCTTCTGTTGCAGCTACGCGCAATCTGGCGGCGTAGCTGGACACGCAGACAGGCACCAACAGTGTGCCTTTCAAGCCCCACTCACTAGAGCTTCTCCTCTCTGCAGGAAATAGGCGGGACGCGTCAGCAGGGAGCCTGCAAGGCTCGGGTCCTTCCTCTTGATCCGGTGAGCCTGCGAGGCTCCGTCTTCGTCAGGGCAGACACGCAGGGCTCTCCTCTGCCTCTATCAACTTCGGCAGACATGCAGGGCTCTCCTCCTCCATATGGGGCGCCCCACCCACAGCCAGGCAACCGCCGCCTGGCTTCCTGTAGTTCTACTTCCTCCAGCCGGTCCCGCCCAAAGTCAGGCTCTCCTCGCCTGACCTCTAGTTTCTGTGGTGTCTCTCGCGGCTCCCTTGTTGCTATGGCAACTCGCTAAGGGGGCCGCACTCAGCCTCGGAGACGGAGGCAACTTCTTCCCTGACACAGGCTTCCTCCTGACGATCAGGAATTGTTCCCCAGGGATTCCTTGAGCAAAACGGGATGCAGGGCACAGCGCTCTCGAGTGCACAACAACCAAGCGCCCAACACGCTTCTAGGGCACCGGGAGCCCACACCAGGGGCTCAAGCACACCGGGCCAGGAATCCTGCAGCGCTCCCAGCCCAGGTCCAGGGCAATCACGGTGGAGCGCTCAGCCCCAAAATCACACAGGGTAGAGCTGGGCCCAGGCAGGCCAGCTCACAGGACCCTCCAGCAGAGGGGCAGTCCTTTGTGGCGGTTCTTCCTGTCGCCCAGCAGTCTTTCAGCAACAAGCAGCCCCAGTTCAACACACCTCACATGGGGTCAGAGCCCCAATATTTATACTGCATTTGTCTTTGTTCTCCCCCTGGCACAGGGCCCTGTGCCCGGTCTAAACCAGTTCTGGGGGGAACTTAAACATTTCTTTGCAGTGCACAACAACCTCCTTTGTCAGTGTAGGTCCCGGACACACCACAGGGGGCGGAGCCAGCATTTTGTAAGGCAGGCACAGTCCTATTCAGGTCCAGGTGCTACTCCTCCCACTACTCCAAATGAAGATCGGCCTATTCAGCCTAGTGCTGACTCACCCAGCCCCTTTGGAGCCACTGCACCTCCCCAGCCCCTGTCATCCAGAGCCAGACATGCAATACACAACAGGCAGGTACAAAGACACATAGCACACAGAAATGCCCACTTCTAAAAGTAGTATTTCTAAAATAGTGATAATAAATCTGCGAACACCATTACACAGCATTTGTTACCACTATTCCAAACATACCAAACTTGACCACGCTACTCCTCTCATGTCAGGAATTACCACTGAAACACATATCAGGGAATCCCCAATGTGAGAAACCAAAATGGCTGTTTGTCACTACCAGGACATGCCACACAGTTAAGGAACATGTCCTACCTTTTACCTACAATGCACCCTACCCATAGGGCTAGCTAGGGCCTACCTTAGGGGTGACTGATATGTAGTAAAAGGGGAGACACAGATGTGGCACCCACTTTAAGTGCCACGTTACAGCGGCAGTAAACTGTGCGCACAGGTCCTACAATGGCAGAGGCCTGAGACAGGTTTGAAAGGCTACTTTGGTGGGTGGCGCAAGCAGCGCTGCAAGCCCACCAATAGCATATAATTTACTGGCCCTGGTTATATGAGATACCACTTTACAAGGGACTGATAGGTAAATTAAATACGCCAAACAGGTGTAGACCAATCTTACCAAGTTTACCATAGAGAACACATACACTTTAACACTGGACAGCAGTGATAAAGTGCCCAGAGTCCTAAAACTACCAACACCAGGTCAGAAAAAATACTAGGAGGAAGGCAAAAAGTTCTGGGATGACCCTGCAAAAAGGGCCAAGTCCAACAGTATCATATAGAATAAATAATTTCAGCAGGACTGCTTAAAGTTAGAAAGTGCTCTAAAAATCCAATTTGCCTCAAAACGAGGTGTATGTGAAGTGTGGGGGTTTGTTTGAAATACATAAAGGGTTTTCTTAGATCGGTACTGGGTACTAAGGACGGGGAGATGGCCTTATTTTTACTGGAGGAAAGAAGGGGAAGAGTTTATAAAGGAGGGCTTGTAAGGGTTGTTTATCCTCTAAAGTGGTAAAGGCTGACCAGTGCTGTATAGGCTCTTTAGATTAAACCTCCGAAAAAATGAATGAAAGTTAAAATGACCTAAAATGATCAGTTTCCACTTCGCAAAACCCGAAGAAACATTTATTTATTTATTTATAAAGTTTTATATAGCGTGAGCATGACCCGAGAGGGTATCAGAGCGCTTTACAGATGAAATGAAATAAGAAACAAGAGAACAACCACAACATAATCAAAAGAGGTACAAACTGTGGAAATTCCTAAACTGAGGAGAGTAACCTCCATAGGAGAAGTCAACAGTACAACAGAGATAATCCAACAAATGAGTAATAATCATGGGTGAAGATCCAGAATCAAAATGTGTGACCTAAAGCAGAAATTTGTTCATAAGTAGTTTTTTAACTTCTTTTTTGAAAGATGCAGTAGAGGGGATCAGTCTGATTTCAGCTGGCAGGCAGTTCCACATTTTCGGGGCAATACCCAAGAAGGCTCTGCTGCAAGTTTTCTTTTTGAGAGATAGCTTTGGTTTAAGCAACAAGGAGGTATATTCACAAGAACGTGTGATAACTACCGCAAGAGTACCGTAACGCTACTTTCAACATCGCAGCCCATCACGGGAAAATAACCCTGTGTCAACGTGGAATTCACAACAAGGCGGTACCATGCGATAGTCACCAGATAACGCGTCAAATGCCAGCGTGGAAATCAACACCACGCCCAAAAAATGCGAAACACGAACGCGAGAAATCATGCGATGAGGCCAATCGTGGGTACAAAAAGCTGCAAAAAGCAGCCTCAGGCCTGCAACCCCCACGCGTCTGGCGGGCAATTGCACCATAAAAACCACAGGCACAACACACCAGAAACAAGCCAAAGCACGTAGCAACATCCATGCACCCTGACCCAGCGCAGAGGGCAACGCAAACACCACAACCCCCACAGACCACCAGCAAGGAACAAGTGGGTCGGGGAAGGCCAAGGAGAAAATGGAGAGGAAGACGGGGTGCAGACCGCAGGAAAACAAGACCAAGTCCACGGAGGCGACAGAACACTACCAGCAAATGACACACAAGCAGACCACCTGGAATGCAGTCGCAGAGCCCAGGAGGCCAATCCAGGAGGCCAAGAGGCGCCGGCAGGACCTGACAACCTAAACCAGGTACAAACCCGCTGCCAACAGGAAGGCAGCAACGGCGACAGGAGGTGGCAGTCCAGCGCCACAGGAAGAGCAGGAGGAAACCCAGGCCACAGTCATCAGTGTGGAGAGGGTGCAAGGAGTAGGGAGTACGGACACAGCCCGACATGACCTGACACAACAACAACAGAGTGAGGATCCAACAGAGACTGGGGGGACGGTGGGTGATGGGCACAATGCCACACATGCACAATGAGGTGTAACACACTGCACACCCACAATTACCCAGGGACATGTCCCCCATCCCCGTGGAACACTGCAGCACACACACATAGCAATCACAGCACATACCATGACAATGTGGCACAAAGTGCAACACCCACACTGCAGAACAGGGGACACAACTGGGTCCAACCAGGCACAGTAACAGAACAATCACATCGGACAGAGCAGGGAACTGTGAGATGCACATCTACCCCTACAACCCCACATCAGCCATGTAGGCCAAATGGACACTGTCCCAACTCAAATAGCCACCACCGCCCAAACAGTCACAATGTACATTGTCACACAGTCTGCATGTCGACAAGAACAAGGCGCCAACACAATACCAACATGCACCTCCCCTTCACAATGCAGAGGGACAAACAACACCTCCAGCAGGTCTGAACAGACAACTCATCAGTGATGCCCGAGACGAACACCACACCCCCGACGCCCTACAACAGCCCATGGACATCCCACACAACCCACCACCAGGACCAGGGCAGACAAGCTACTCAGAGGAGAACCCAGACTCTGCAACAGACCACACAGCATGAAGCACCCGCAATCACGGCTGCCTCACAACATGTCACCCACCCACACATGGCATCCGAATGCCAGGTGGCAGAACGCCAAAAGGAGGTGGCCCAACAGGTGAGGGTGTTGGCTAAACCATGGAATGCGAACTAGAACACATACGTGGGTGTCCAATACCCTTCAGGGACCACCTACACCCCACAAAGGAGACCCACACCCCCACAGAGACACATGCACATATCATGTTGAACTGGCTATGGGCACATGCGCCCGGCCCCTTTATTGGCAGGGCCACATGTAAAGTGACGCCTGTGCTGGATGTGTGTGGGGTGAGTATAAGCCAGCCCGCACGGAGTGCTTGGTGCTGGCAACAACCTGAACAGTGGACACCAGTGTAATGGAAACAGAAAACACCAGCATAACGGAGTCAAATGCAGAGCAACATGGAGGGATCCGGAGTAAGGACAGAGGACACCCAATATTCAGTCAGGAGGTTCCGTGAGTTGCAGTGCACTGAGGTAAGGGCACTAGAGAAGAGCACGCTCATGTGCAGAAATTGCTAGGATTGTGTCCCTTCGGGTTAGTCCTTATGCAGATGCAGTGGGGTGTGGTACACCTGCATCAACTTCCTCATCAATGTCCCAGGTCTCCCACACTGCCTGAGGTGACATTGCTGCGCTACCTCACAACAGCACATAACTCAATCAGCAACGTACAATGGCTTGCAGTGCACTGAGTCACTGGCACCTGGAGTGCTGAGCAGGGCAGCAGGCCGATGATGGCATCCACACAGGTCTGGGCAACTCCGTAGGTCTGTCAGGACCACCCTTTCGACTCTGGCAGATGGCGGTTGAAGGTGGTCCTTGCGGTGGTGGCGTGTGCCTCCTGCGGTGATGCGACGTCCGGGCCGGTCAAGACTCGATGCCATGTGTGGGCCCTTGTGGCCCGCAGTTGCGGCCGGAGGAGGCGGACAGCGCAGGGCCACAGACACATGGCATTGATCACCCCAAGACCATCGCTACAGAGGCCATTCAATGTCCCAGAAGGAGGGGTCCCAGGCCTGACCAGTACAGAGTTAGTGACCCCGGATGCAATGCGGCCTGCACAGGCACCCAGCCACGGGACGGTGACTTGCAATGCAGTCAGATGGGCCAAGCGACCTGAGACGGTCCCCATCAATGTCCGAGGTGTATGTTGCGGAGGGTTTCGGGGGACAGTGGAAGGTGTCCTCCAGGGCATGATGCGGAAGGTCTGATGTTATCTGGAAGCAGCAAATGGAGGAGTGGAAAGAGCAACCCTCGTTTGCGCCAACAATTCGGTATCAGCTACATGAGGATGAAAACTAGCCCCTAGTCCATAGACTCAAACACCACCAATGTACGACCAGTCAGTGTCCATGAATGTCGGGGAACAAACTTAGTGGCACAGGTGCTGAGAGGGGATGCAGTCTGCGATGATGCCGGTACACAGATGTGAACTCCAACATTGCCAAATCAAGATTCTGTGAGCTACTGGACCGCAGTGTAGGCCGGAGGCAGCGGTCAGCATGGGCCCACAGACACGTGTCGTGTGCTTGTGATGCATTCGTTTGCTTCACTGATAGCAGGGAGTTTAGTGTTATCACCCCTGCAGTAGACATCTGGTCACTGCCATGGTGTAATCAAGACTCAGTTCCAAATGTGCAACCTACCTGACCGTGGTGTAGGCCTGAGGCAGCGGTCAGCACGGCCCATTCACCGAGTGTCACCGGCATAGGTTGGATGGCCCCACCGGCCTGCGTAGTTCAGGTTCAGTGGCACCACGTGTTGCCGGCTGGCGTTGAACAGGGTTAGTGGCACCACGAGTTGCCGGCTGGCGTTGAACAGGGTTAGTGGCACCACATGTTGCCGGCTGGCGTTGAACAGGGTTAGTGGCACCACGTGTAGCCAGCTGGCGTTGAACAGGGTTAGTGGCACCACGTGTCGCAAGATGCCCATATGGAACTATGCCTCACTGATCGGGGGTCTGGTGCTGTGGTCGCTGGCTCGGATTTGGGGTCACTGCCATTTATGACTCAAGACACAGTTCCACATGTGGGACCTACTGGTCCGAAGAGTAGGCCGGGGGTGGCCGTAGAGTACGTCAACGGAAAAGGAATAACGCGGGCCGGTGTCGTGGCAGCCGTGATGGTCTGAGGTGGCTGCCAAGGTCTCGGGCCTCGGGCTTGTGGCTTGCGCCGGCACGTGGTGGGCCCTCCTTGACACACGCCGGTGTCGGAAGGTGATCAGTGTGGTCTGGCTGCGCAGGGGCTGGCCTGGCGGGTTCGTGGACCAGCGTGCCGGGGTCCAGCAGGCTCACGGCATCTCATGCAACTCCGCTCACGGGGATGGCGTCGGCCTCGTGGCGAGGTGGGAGGCGCCGCCCTGGCAGAGACGTGGGTCTTTCCGGAAGTGGACCACGCCCAGGCCTACGTGGTTTTTATTCACACCCCTATGCTGGCGTTGCGTACGCCGGGCCATCCCACTCCGCTGACGCTTAGGGGGGGGCGTAACAGGCAACATTTCCACGAGGTCCCCCACTGGCTGTGGTGACATAGTGGCATCCACTGTCCACTACACTCCATACGCAAGCGGTGTATGTCGCCATGGATATGGGTGTGTTCTGCATACTGCGAGGTGTCCAGCACATCTCCGGCACTCTTGGCATCGTGTACTTTCCCAATCATGGTTCTCCTGCATCCTTCACACATGCCTGGTTGCCACCTCTCCCCACATTCGGCTCATATGTGGCTGGGGTGCCATGCCGTTGCTGGCTCATTTTCAGGGCTTGCCCATGTGGACATTGTAAGTTGTTCTGTCATGTCTGGTGGGTGGGCATATTGTTGTGCCTGTTGTATGTGATTTTGTGACGTGTGCATTGCCCGAGTTGTGAGTTGCATGGTTGTGGTGTTGAGGTGTGTGGGGTGTTCATTTGTATATTACCAAGGGGCTGTACATTTCACTTGTTGCCATCCCGGGAACGCTGGTTGATGATGGACTGTCGAAGGATGAAGGTATCATGCACACTGGCTGTGTATTTGAAGGCGACATTGTTGGGTGTTCCACGGTGTTCTGTTGTTGCCTGCACATTGGTGTGAGACGTGTGCTTCCTGTTGCGGTGATTGTGTGCTGTGTCACCAGGGGGCACAGGTAGTACATGTGTGCTGTGTGTTGCCCCCAACACGTGCGTGCATCCTGCTATGGCGTCTGGTCCTTGCTTGGTCTCCAGCGGATCCTGCACATTGTGTTGTACGTATGGGGACTGGGGTACCAGGGTGATGGTGACATCCAGGACAGGTGTGGGGGACTTGGATGTGGCTGGCTGTGGGACTCCTCCGACTCTGGTGGGTGTTGGATGGGGGGTCTCAGGGGCCAACAGGTGCAGCCACGCCATAAGCTTTGTGTGGGGTGGGATGTTGGTTGTTCGCTGTGTTGCTGCCGTAGGGCCTGTTAGGCGATGATGGTCAGGATGCGTAGGTTGGTTGTCCCTTTCAGCCTGTAGTGGAAGGTGACATTGTCAGATGTTGGGTCTGTGCGGCTGGTACGTTTCCTGGGGTTCCGCTGTCTTTGTCTGCGCTGCGTCTGTGTTGGTCCGGGGGGGTGTTCCAGGTGTGGGATGGGGTCCTGGGGTGGTGGGGGTGGGTGTTGTGGCCCTCTTGGGTGTCCGGGCCGCATGATGTGTGGCTCCATGGCATCTGTTGCCCTTGGGATGTGGCCCTGGGCTGTGCTCCCTTTTGTGGTGCTGGCTGCCGTCCGACTTTACACCAGGTCAGAGCAGGTGTAGATTTCCTGGTGCTAACGCGCCTTATCGCCAGTTTTGTGTTTTTATCGCGGATGTGGCTGGTCATTGTGAATGTTGAGGTGTGCTGTTGTCTCGGCTTTTGTCACGGGAACGCCTACTCTGAATCTCATTAGCGATATTTGCGAGCGTCCTCTGTGGCGATGTTTTTTGCGGCTGCTATCGCGGGAAAACTGGTGCTGTGGGCTGTTAACACCGGCTTGTGAATGGGGGGTAAATTTATCACGACTTTGGCTGCGATAAAGTGCCGTTAATTCGGCGATAGCTCCTTGTGAATATGCCCCAAGGTGTTGGTGCTTCTAGAGGATCTGCTTCCACCAGATATTTCTAGTTTTTGTGCCAAGTACCTAGGTGTGTTGTAGTGTACAGCTTCATGAGTCATGCAAGCAATTTCTTGTTGTATTCTTGCTCATATGCAAGCTAGTTTGGGGATTTTAGATCTGGGGAGATGTGTTTGTTCCTTTTTGTTCCTGTGATGAGTTTAGCAGCAGCATTAACAGAGGCCCTTAGAGGCACCAACTAGGAACTAGGAAGGCCACAAAGGGTTGCACTTCCATAGTCCAACCTGGGAATGACTAGGGCTTGGACCGCTGATTTGAAGTTGTCGTGGGGGAGGGAGGGTTTTAATTTCCCTAAAATGTTACTGGCTTGATGGTTGGAGGCCAGCCGGTGGCGCAAGACCGAGAAACCAGTCTCAGCGACAGCAACGCGATCCTGATTCTTCGGACCACAGGGACAACTCGAGAGACATGCAACATGGGCAGCGATCTCAGCAGCATCAAGCCACAAGGGTAGCGCCTCCACAAGAACTGCGCAATGACTGGGCTGACGGCGCAGGATAAAACGAAAAGCCACTGAGAACTGTGCTGCATCAGGGAGTTGGAGCGAAGGGGTTGCCCCTTGTTCCCCTTCTTTTTTCCCCCCTCTTTTCTCTTACATATAGTTCACCTGCCTGATTGCTGACATCGCCACTGCCAATCCAGTTATTCACACAGACAGATGACTCTTGGTAACACATGAGCAATTTGACAGGGAGAGGGGAGGTGGAGGGATTGTTGTTGTTGGTGGTTGCTACTGTCACATGTTGCTTCAGTATTAGTTCAGGACAACAGGCACTCCGCAGTGTTGTGTGGGCGGGCAGTTCTAAGTCCGCTGTGCTGAGAGGCAAGAAAGGGGGTACAGTTCAGGTTTTGCTTGCATTTTTGTTTTGTATTTGATGGTGAAGCTATTCTGTGAGACACTGGCACTGACAGCAAATACACACACTTATTACTGACTGTCCCCCCGAGCACTAGGGCGGAGAGGTGGACCGGCTGGACAGTCGAGGCCTCCTGATATCATATAGGCAAGGATGACCCCTTATATAGGTCAAAAATAAAACTACTCTCCTGGAATGTAAACAGCCTGGGAGATAAAATTAAATGAGGAGTTGTGATGCGGTTTTGGAAAGTGGGTTATTGGTAGGGGTAAGTATGCACCTACCACTAGTAATAAGTCCACTAACACGGTATAGGGCCCAGTGAAGGTCTCAGGAAATTAGCCCCTTGCTGAACCCTTGGTAGCTGACAACTAGCAGTCAGGCCTAACTTAGGAGACAGGAATGTAAAGCATTTAAAAACACCAATACATCAAATCAGTAAGAAACAGCACACAATAAAAATCCCACACAATTTTATAAAAATATGGAATACTTTTATGAACAAATAGACGCCAAAATAACAAAAATCCAATGTAGGGATCCGGAGATATGATTTTAAAAAACATATTAACCACTTTATAGTGCTTAAAAGCCTATAGTGCCACTCTGGGACAACTGGTCACACTTGACCCAGATAAAGTCAAAGTTTGAGGCTGACCGCGATCGAGCCATGGTCGCATACACTAAGTGGGAGGCCCTGGTCAAACTTTTACCTTCATACTTAGAAACTTTTCTGGACCTTTTTCTTCCGACGGCGCTCAACCCTCCACAGCAGGCCAGATTTGAAGAGGGTTCACCGGCTTGACTTTCCACGAGGTCCTGGTCAACCTATTGAAGTCTGGAGCTCCGGAGCTTTCAGCGGGATGAACCTGAAATCCTGCTTGGATGATTTCTCTCCAGAGGAGTAAGAGCTAGCTAAACCAACCTACAGTGTGACTCATTTCCATTAGCTCTCCTCCCCCTGACCTCTGCACATTCCTGACATATGCATCCGATCTGGCTGGGGCACAGGATGTGTGGGTAGATACGCTTGGCATTCCTTACTAATCTGCTCTCTCTCGGAAATCAGTTTGATTTACCCAGCCTCCTCTGCATTATCCATCCTCCCTAGCTGCAGAGATCTCTCCATCAGATAACCTCTGCTCCGCCCAGGCTACTTATCACCTAATCAAAGCAGCCTGATTAAGCCTGGCCTGCTAAGGCTAACCAATCAGAAGAGACTACTAGAAGGCTGGATTTTGGCTTACAGGAGAGAAAGCTCCATAGCTTCTACTCTGTACTAGTTATAATAAAATCAACAGTGGAAAGTTGTTGCATTTATCAACACCAAGCTTTTAAGTCCTTGAATGATATTTGCACTGCTTTCCTAGCAATAGTTATATCTACATAAAATATTGAAATGCTAGCCTATGGAGCTCAGTATCTACAATGGGGAAAAATGACATGGGCAGTTTTTCCCTCACCAGGGCATTTGAAACATCTGTTATATGGTCCCCTCTTACAGTTGCATGCCTCCCCCACCCCTGGGACACCTACGGGAGACTTGGGCAGTGCATATATAAAGTAGATTATCACTTTTAAAATGCCTGTACCAACAAAGTTGAGTTTGCACACAATTTACTTTTAAAGACAGTCTGCAAAGCCAGGCTGCCTTTAAAATGACAGCAGGCACTCAGCAGTGCGCAAATCCAGGATGTCTGCGGGCCTCTAAACTTTCATGCCCTATTGCATACTAGGGACTTATAGGTAGTTTTAACCCGTTACCCCTATTATATACTAGGGACTTATAGGGTCTGTCAATACCAATTTTGAGAATTTACTTTTAAAGAGAGGCTGCAAGGCAGGCCTGCCTTTAAAAGAACAGCAGGCACACAGCAGCGCACACATGCAAGTGCTGGAAATCAGCTGGGCCTCTAAACCTCCATGCCCCATTATATAATAGGGACATATAGGGAGATTGCACCCCTGGCCCTATCATCTACTAGGTAGTTATAGGGTCTCTCATTGCCAATTGTAAGTGTACCCCATTACATGTACCTTTATACACATAGAACTGGCCCTGGGCCTGGTAAGCAGATCATAGGTTACAGTCAGAATCAGTTAACACCAGTACCATTTTGCAAAAAATAAAGGGGTGAACAGGGCAAAATGATGACTTTCCAACATGTAATATGTAAAATGTTATACTAGTTGTGAGAAGTTGGCCTGGTATATGCTGTTCACTAGTTAAAGTGGACACCTTGCACCAGTACAATTCGACTCTTATGGTAGGTAGGTTTAAGACAACCTTTATAGAAAGCTATCCTAGTGGTAGCTGTGGAGAGCAGCCTTCAGGCTAAGTCTTGGAGGAATGTAAAGCAGCTTGTTTTACCACACAATCTCTTGAATCACCAAATGAAAAGACACCACACAGGTATATATATCAAATATATATGTATTTATTACTAAACAACTCTCTACTAATCTCTTTATGAGATTAGAAGTCAGGAACATATGTACAAGTCAATGTTTTATCAAAATAAGTTAGCACAAGTAAATATCACAATCTTATCTTGGCTAGACCGTGGTCTAGAGCACATAGAATCGAGGGACCCCAAAGAACCACCCCAGGTAGTTGTAGGAGACCCACAGGGGACGGACGCGGTGTTCAGACACTGGTGCGAGTCCTGTACGAGTCTATGCGAGAGAACGCGATTGAGTTATCAACGTTACAGGTCCCTGGCGTGTTCGAGGCGAACACACCGATCGGTCAGTATGAGTCGAAGGACGCGGATACTGGTAGAGTTACAAGGGAGTTGGACGCGATGTGTCTAACACAGACGCGAACCCTGTACGAGCCAGTGCGAGAATCGCACGGGGAAAATAGGAGTTTTAGGGCACTTCTAGGGTAGCTACAAGCAAGCCACTTACAGGGTAATTAGTTCTAGGGCCCACACCCACAGGAGCACCGTAGTGCTGAAGTTACCTCACCCAGGGGAGCCGGGTGCATAGGTGTCCTTTGGTGTCGGGTCGCGGCGTCGTTCTCAATGGGAGCCAGTGAAGACTTGCTGCTTGCGACGACAGAAGAAGTGTCCGTTGGAATCCAAGCCTGGATTCGGAAGGAGGAAGACCTGAAAGCAGAGGGGACAGAGTTCAAAGTCACTTGGCAGTGACCCGGGGCAAGGAAGATGAATGCCCACCGTCGTCGACAGGATTCAGGTCGTTCACTGATGTCTTGACTCTTTGATCACAAGGTCCAGGAGGCGTCGAGGATGGCCAGGAGCTGGATTCAGCGTGTCCCACAAAGTCTGCAGCTGACTGCAGTGTGGGCGACCCGATTGGAGCCAACAAGCCTTGGTAGCAGCAAGACTCGTAGAAGGGACAAAAAAGTCAATGGGGCAGACCAGCAAGGTCTGGGGGACTTACCCAGCGAGGGTATGTCAGAGCAGGCCTGGAGCAACCAGGGGAGCCCTTTGGTTTTGTTGAAAAGTCTTCTGGGGACCCACAAGCCGGCTGGCAAGGGATCGCAAAGACGCCTCAGGAGGATTCACTCAACAGGGGCCCAAGGTCACTCGGGATGGTGTAGGCCTCTGATTTTGGGAGGGATCTCTGCTAGAGGCTGGGACCATACGTGGTCCAAAGCACAAGTTCGTAGAACATCGTGAAGGGGTTGCACTTGACAATAGTGCACAATCAATCAATCAATCACGGCATTTATAGAGCGCGCTACTCACCCGGGAGGGTCTCAAGGCGCTGGGGGAGGGGGTAAGTTACTGCTCGAACAGCCAGGTCTTGAGCTGCTTCCTGAAGGCGAGATGGTCCTGGGTTCGCCGAAGGTGAGTGGGGAGGGAGTTCCAGGTCTTGGCCGCCAGGTAGGAGAAGGATCTTCCTCCGGCGGTGGTTCTGCGGATGCGTGGTACGGTGGCGAGGGCGTGGCTGGTTGATCGTAGCTGGCGTGTGGGCGTGTAGAAGGACATGCGGTCGTTGAGGTACTTTGGGCCCAGGTCGTGGAGGGCCTTGTGTGCGTGGGTGAGGAGTCTGAACGTGATTCTCTTGCTGACGGGGAGCCAGTGCAGGTCTTTCAGGTGTACGGTGATGTGGCTGTGTCGGGGGATGTCCAGGATGAGTCGTGCGGAGGCGTTCTGGATGCGCTGGAGTCTCTTTTGAAGTTTGGCTGTGGTTCCGGCGTAGAGGGTGTTCCCATAGTCCAGTCGGCTGGTGACGAGTGCCTGGGTGACGGTCTTCCTGGTTTCAGTGGGGATCCATCTGAAGATCTTGCGGAGCATGCGCAGGGTGTTGAAGCATGAAGATGAGACGGCGTTGACTTGTCTGGTCATCGACAGGGAGGAGTCCAGGATGAAGCCCAGGTTGCGTGCGTGGTCCGTTGGCTTGGGTGCGGTGCCCAGGGCCGGGGGCCACCAGGAGTCGTCCCAGGCGGAGGGTGATGAGCCCAGGATGAGGACTTCCGTCTTGTCTGAGTTCAGTTTAAGGCGGCTGTTCCTCATCCAGTCGGCGACGTCTCTCATCCCGTCGTGCAGGTTGGCTCTGGCGGTTGTGGGGTCGTTGGTGAGGGAGAGGATCAGCTGGGTGTCGTCGGCGTAGGAGATGATGTTGAGGTTGTGTCGGCGTGCGATGGCTGCGAGGGGCTCATGTAGACGTTGAAGAGGGTCGGGCTGAGTGAGGATCCTTGTGGAACGCCGCAGATGACTTCGGTGGCTTCGGATCTGAACGGGGAGAGGCGGACTCTCTGGGTTCTTCCGGCGAGGAACGAGATGATCCATTCCAGTGCTTTCTCTCGGATTCCGATGTTGCTGAGGCGCTTCACTAGGGTGCGGTGGCAGACTGTGTCGAACGCCGCGGAGAGGTCCAGGAGGATGAGGGCAGCTGTTTCCCCGTTGTCGGTTAGGGTTCTGATGTCGTCGGTGGCTGCGATAAGGGCGGTCTCGGTGCTGTGGTTGGCCCGAAACCCGGACTGCGAGGGGTCGAGGGATCCATTCGTCTCGAGGAAGGCGGCAAGCTGTCTGTTGACGGTCTTCTCGATGACTTTGGCCGGAAACGGAAGGAGCGAGATGGGGCGGTAGTTCTTGAGGTCGGTGGGGTCCGCCGTTGGTTTCTTCAGGAGGGCGGTAAGCTCGGCGTGCTTCCAGCTCTCCGGGAAGGTGGCGGTGTGGAAGGAGGAGTTGATGATGTCCCGGAGATGGGGTGCGATGGTGGCGTCGGCTTTGTTGAAGACGTGGTGTGGGCAGGGGTCGGTTGGTGATCCGGAGTGGATGGAGTTCATCGTGCGGGTGGTGTCTTCGGTGTTGATCGGGGTCCAGTTGCAGAGGGTGGTGGTGGCGGGCATTGGTTCGGCGGTAGGGTGCGTTGTTTGTGCGTCGAAGCTGTTGTGTATGTCGGTGATCTTGCGGTGGAAGAACGCGGAGAGTGAGTTGCAGAGGTCTTGCGAGGGGGTGATGTCGTTGTTTCCGGCGCTGGGGTTGGAGAACTCTTTGACGATGCTGAAAAGTTCCTTGCTGTCATGGGCGTTGTTGTCCAGTCGTTCTTTGAGTGCCGACTTCTTGGTGCACAGTACCCAGGGACTGCGGTTCCTCATTGCTCGTGGGGTCCACTTGCCTCAGCTTCGCTGGGGACTCACGATGGCCTTGGAGAAGTCAGGAAATCCTCTTCCTGGGCTGCAGGGACTTCGGGCTCCGGCAGGAGCGGCGTAGTTTGCAACCGTCGTTGTAGTTTTTGGTGCCTGCCAAGCAGGGGAGTCACTCCTTGACTCCAAGGGAGATGCTTCAGTCTTCCAGAGGTAGTGGAACGTCGAAGGTCCAGGATTCTTCTTAAGAGCGTCGTCCAGGGGTATCTAGGTTGCAATGCACAGGTTCCCCCTCTTATACTAAAGAGAAGGGAGGGACTAGCTCTATGACCCCACCTATGGGAGGGTCAGGGGAGTGGGTGGCTACACCCACTTCCCTTTGTCCAGTTTCACGCCAGAGCAGGGGCAGGTAGCCCCTGAGCTGGTTTGAACTGGCATATGCACAGAGGAGCCTCCTGCTCCCCCAGTGCAGGACTTCAAAGCACTCTAGGAGTGCACCCACCCAGCCCCAATACACTAAACCCTGTCTGGGAGGTGGTCACACCCCCTTGGGTCAGGAAACCTATTGTTGGGCCTCCTCCACTGCGAGTGTTGGTCATCAGCAGGAGGGCAGCCCAGTGTCTGTGACTGGTGGCATCCATTTTGTGATGCCAGGGCTCTTCAGGATTCTACCGCGTTTCCACAGTAGGTACAGGTCTATCCCTCTAGAAGGGTGGAATGCTACCCCCGCCACCAGAACTGGCGGGGGGGTAGTATTCCAAGATGTTTGGCACCAAACACGACATGTTTGCGTGCAGCCATTCCAAAGTTAGCATTTAACGCGAGGTTATAATGCGCTTAAGAGTATATGGTCAGGCTGCACTACAAACAGCCTCAGAGAAGGGTCTCTGAATGCTGCAGAGGGGCTCTGCTCGTGCAGGGGCACCCTCTCACATAGGAACCAAGCACTCTGCCTTCAGGATTGACAAGGCCTGCCATAGGAGTGACTTATAGGTTTATATGTGTGTATCTATGTAGTGATATAGGTAGCCTATATCACCGTAAGGGGTGCATGCACCACCTTACCCAGGCTGGAGTAGCAGACCTGTGGTGTCAGATTTAGTCTGCTTCCCAGGGGTGGCATAATACATGCTTCAGCCCCATGTAGGCCTGTGAAGTACCTATGCCCTTGGTACCTAAGGTACCATATACTAGGGACTCATAAGGTACCACAGTATCCAATCACTAGTGCACCTAGAGTGCACTCCAAGTCGTTTAGAGAGAACAGAGAGGCTGGGGCCCTGATTGGCAGGGTCCCAGCCAGACTATAGCCAGAAACCAATGTAAACATCAGAAAAAAAGTGGGGGCAACATAAGAGGCAGATCCTACTCTCCTACACAACCCCCCCAAACGCAGGGACACTAAACTAACCTTGACCAGTTGAGTCTTCGTGCTCTAAGTGGAAATACCTTGAGAGTCCATCTGCATTGGCATGTTGGGTCCCAGGCCTATGTTCCACTGTATAGTCCATCCCCTGTAGGGAAATGGACCACCTCAAAAGTTTTGGGTTTTCACCTTTCATCTGTTTAAGCCATAGGAGGGGCTTGTGGTCAGTCTGAACTATGAAGTGAGTGCCAAACAAGTATGGCCTCAGCTTCTTCAGGGCCCACACCACAGCAAAGGCCTCCTCTCTATAGCTGACCAACGTTTCTCTCTAGGGGTCAGCCTCCTGCTAATGAAAGCTACTGGCTGGTCTTGACCTTCATCATTCAGTTGAGACAGTACAGCTCCCACACCCAGCTCAGAAGCATCTGTTTGGACAATGAACTTTTTGGTGTAGTCTGGACCCTGTAAGATGGGGGCAGTGCACATGGCCTGCTTTAGGTCTTCAAATGCCTTCTGACAGCTAGCTGTCCACTGAACCTTTTTGGCATTTTCTTTGAGGTTAGATCATTCAAGGGGGTCACTATAGATCCATATCCCTTCACAAACCTCCTATAGTACCCAGTCAGGCCTAAGAAGGCTCTCACCTGTGTCTGGGTGGTTGGAGCAACCCATTCCATTATGGTTTGGATTTTGCTCTGTAAAGGCTGAACCTGGCCTCCACCTACAAGGTGGCCCAGGTACACAACCTGACTCTGCCCTATCTGGCACTTAGTGGCCTTGATAGTGAGGCCTGCTTTCTGCAGAGCCTCCAAAACATTTCTGAGGTGGACCAGGTGATCCTGCCAGGAGGAACTAAAGACAGCAATATCATCTAGATAAGCTGAGCAATAAGTTTCCATCCCTGCCAGAACTTTGTTCACCAACCTCTGAAAAGTGGCAGGTGCATTTTTCAATCCAAAGGGCATCACCACAAAGTGGTAGTGCCCACCAGGGGTCGAAAATGCTGTTTTGGCTTTTGCATCATCAGCTAATCTGATCTGCCAGTAGCCAGCTGTTAGGTCAAATGTACTTAGATACTTGGCTGAGGCCAAAGTATCAATCAGCTCATCTGCCCTTGGTATGGGATAGGCATCAGTCCTAGTGACTGCATTGAGGCCTCTGTAGTCTACACAAAACCTCATTTCTTTCTTACCACCCTGGGTATGAGGCTTGGGTACTAGGACTACTGGGCTAGCCCAAGGGCTATCTGAAGGCTCAATCACACCTAACTCCAACATTTTCTGGACTTCAGTCCTGATACAGTCCCTGACATGGTCAGGTTGCCTGTAGATTTTACTCTTGACAGGCAGACTGTCCCCAGTGTCCACCTCATGTGTGCACCAGGTAGTCTGACTAGGGGTCAGGCTAAACATATGTCTGTACTGCTGCAGAACTTGTCTGCACTCAGTTTGCTGATGGGCAGTGAGGCTGCTTGCCAAAGCAACACCATCTACTGACCCATCATCAGGGTTCTGTGAGAGCAGGTCAGGGAGAGGGTCACTCTCCTCCTCCTGTTCCTCATCAGTTGCCATGAGCAAGCCCATGTCAGCCCTGTCAACATATGGTTTCAATCTGTTGACATGGAGCACCCTCAGGGGCTCCTGGGAGTTCCAAGATTCACCAAATAGGTGACTTCTCCCTTCTGCTCAACTATTGTATGGGGGCCACTCCACTTGTCTTGGAGGGCTGCTGGGGCCACCAGCTCCAACACCCACACTTTCTGTCCTGGCTGGTACACAGTCAGCACAGCCTTTTGGTCATGCCAAGCTTTTTGTAATTCTTGGCTGGCCTCCAGGTTTTTGGTTGCCTTTTTCATGTATTCAGCCATCCTGGAGCGGAGACCAAGTACATAGTCCATCACATCCTGTTTGGAGGGCTTGAGAGGTAACTCACAGCCCTCTTTTACCAAACATAATGGACCTCTTACAGGATGCCCAAACAGAAGCTCAAATGGGCTGTAACCAACCCCCTTCTGTGGAACTTCTCTGTATGCAAACAACAGGCAGGGAAGAAGAAGGTCCCATTTCCGCCTAAGCTTCTCTGAGAGTCCTTTAATCATTCCCTTCAGGGTTTTGTTGAAGCGTTCAACCAACCCATTGCATTGTGGGTGATAGGGGGTGGTGAACTTATAAGTTACCCCACACTCCTTCCACATTGCTTTCAAATATCCTGACATGAAGTTGGTACCTCTGTCAGAGATGACCTCCTTTGGGAAACCCACTCTGGAGAAAACTCCAATGAGGGTTCTTGCCACCACAGGAGCTGTGGTGGTCCTCAGGTGAATTGCCTCTGGGTACCTGGTGGCATGATCCACTACCACCAGGATAAATCTGTGCACAGATGCAGTTTGAGGGTCAAGGGGACCAACAATGTCAATCCCTACCCTTTCAAAGGGTACCCCCACCACAGGTAGTGGTATCAGGAGGGCCTTTGTTGTGCCACCTGCCTTGCCACTGGCTTGGCATGTGACACAGGAGCGACAAAACTGCTTTGTGTCCTCTGACATATGTGGCCAATGAAAATGTGGAACAAGCCTGTCCCAGGTCTTGTTTTGGCCCAAGTGACCTGCCAAAGGGATATCATGTGCTAGGGTCAAGAGGAACCCCTAAACTTCTGAGGTATTACCAACCTCCTGGTGGCTCCAGGGGCTGGATCTCTACCCTCAGAATATAGGAGTCCCTCATCCCAATAAACTTTATGGGACCCACTAGCACTCCCAGCAGCCTCAGCAGCAGCCTGCTGTCTGAGGGGTTCAAGAGAGGGGCAGCACTGTTGCTCCTTACTCAGATCTTCCCTAGAAGGGCCCACTGCCCCCAAGAACTCAACCTGATCAGGTTCAAGTCCCTCTGGGGCAGTTCCTTCTTCAGGATCTGCTTCTCCTCCCTCAAGAGGGAATCTGTGATCTGAGACAGAGGGGAAGGCACTGCCTTAACCCTACTGCTCCTCTTCTTGGGAAGCACCTGGTACATAATTTCAGGATCCAGAGCTTGTTCAGTGTCATGCATTTTGGCTTGTGACCTGGTCACAGCAAATACCTCTGCAGGGATGCCCAACATCTCAGCATGAGTCCATAACTCTACTTCAGACCAGGCTGAAGTTTCTAGATAATTTCCCAATAGACATTCTACAGGGAGGTCTGCACTGACTACAACCTTCTTGAGGCCAGTTACCCCTCCCCAGGAGAAATTCACAACTGCCAGACTATGGTTGGTCCTGACATTGCTTGCATTGGTCACCTGGTACATTTCGCCCAGGATGATCTGTCCAGGGTCCACAAGATCCTCTGCCACCATGGTGACACTAGCACCTGTGTCCCTAAATGCCAAAGCCTGTTTGCCATTTATTATAGGCTGCTGTTTGTATTTGCCCAGATTACTGGGGCTCACCATGAAGGACATGTCAATGTCTCCATTACAAATCAGCATTGCCTGAGTGGGTACCCTGGCTAGGCCAGAGTCCACTTCAGAACCCAGGGTCAACCCTACTACACCCTTAGTCTGAGTACCACCTCCACCAGTAGCTGAACTAGGGGGAGTGGTGGTGGTTTGGTCTTTGGACTTGTTACAATCAGAAGTCCAGTGCCCTTTCTGTTTACAGAATTTGCACCAGGGCTTCTTTTGGCCTTTTCCCTTGTTGGATTGTGACTCCCCACCAGATGCAGATTTTTGGGGCCCTTGTGAAGACTTCTGGTCTTTTGACTTATCCCCACTCTTCTCAGAGCCCTTAGAATCCTGCTTCTTTGTGTCACCCCCTTGGTTCTGGGTTTTCTGCCTCACCCTGGTTCTGACCCACTTGTCTGCCTTCTTTCCCAATTCTTGGGGAGAGGTCAGATCTGAGTCCATCAGGTATTGATGCAACAACTGGTTCTGGCAATTATTAAGGATCTGTTCTCTCATCATTAGATTATACAATCCCTTGAAATCAGTAACCCTACTGCCAACCAGCCAACCCTCCAGAGCCTTGGTTGCACAATCTACAAAGTCAGTCCAGTCCTGAGTCTGTGCCTTCTGGGTGTCTCTGAACTTCAACCTGTACTGCTCAGTGGTTAAGCCAAACCCATCTATTAGTGCACTCTTCAGGACTTCATAGTCATCAGCATCCTCTTCTCTAACAGTGAGGAGCTTGTCTCTACCTTTATCTGAAAAGGAGAGCCACAAGATTGCTGCCCACTGCTTTTGGGGGACCTGTTGTACTCTTCAGGCCCTTTCCATAGCAGTTACCCACTTATGGATATCATCCCCACTCTGGTAGGGAGGAACAACCTTGCTCAGGTTCCTATGGTCTGGAATATATTCTCTGCCTCTAGGGACACTGCTGCTGCCACCAGGGGGTTCTAACCCCTCTTTTCTAGAAGCTCTCTGGAGCTCCAGGGCTTCTTTATCTAATGCCAACTGCTTGGTTTTGAGGGCAAATCTTGCTTCCTCATACTGCAGCAGCTTGCACAGTCTTTCAGAGGAGGTCTCTCTTCTTGGGAAGTAGGAGTTCCTCTGCGGGACAAATTCTCTGCCAGAGTGATAGGAGCGGTCAGAGTCCCTAGAAAGGGAGCTATGCCTCTCCTCCACTGTGTCAGTTCTCTTAGGGAGAATTCCTCTGTCCTTTTCAGACCCCTTGGGGCCTGGCCCTACAATCACAGAGTCTTGGTCAACTTGATGTTCATCATCTGACCCAGACACTGTAATTGACCCACCCCCTGATTCAGACCCATTAGCTCCTAGAGCTAATCTAAGATCATCTGCTGTCAGCAGATCTATCAGGTGTAGTGTGGAGGGACTCTGTCCTATCTTCAGGTGCCTCTCAGCACACATGGCTTTCAAGTCAAAGAAAGTCATGTCCTTATACTGAAGCTGGGTGGATCCACTGGGTCCATCCCTTAAGGACATTCTAGTGTTGTGCAGTGTTGTACTACCTACACTAGTTTGTGGCCTACTGATCCTAGCTTGAGCTGTAGAAAGGGTGTGCTATCCCTTGGCACACAGCTCTAAGTTCAGTAGAACTTACTGATACTAAGCTTGACTTTATATGTACCTTGAGTACCTATAGTGGTTTTCAGTTAGTAATTCAAAATAGAGATTTTCTGGTAAAACAATAGCAAGCTGGAATCCCACACGCTGCCACCAATGTGAGAAGTTGGCCTGGTATATGCTGTTCACTAGTTAAAGTGGACACCTTGCACCAGTACAATTCGACTCTTATGGTAGGTAGGTTTAAGACAACCTTTATAGAAAGCTATCCTAGTGGTAGCTGTGGAGAGCAGCCTTCAGGCTAAGTCTTGGAGGAATGTAAAGCAGCTTGTTTTACCACACAATCTCTTGAATCACCAAATGAAAAGACACCACACAGGTATATATATCAAATATATATGTATTTATTTCTAAACAACTCTCTACTAATCTCTTTATGAGATTAGAAGTCAGGAACATATGTACAAGTCAATGTTTTATCAAAATAAGTTAGCACAAGTAAATATCACAATCTTATCTTGGCTAGACCGTGGTCTAGAGCACATAGAATCGAGGGACCCCAAAGAACCACCCCAGGTAGTTGTAGGAGACCCACAGGGGACGGACGCGGTGTTCAGACACCGGTGCGAGTCCTGTACGAGTCTATGCGAGAGAACGCGATTGAGTTATCAATGTTACAGGTCCCTGGCGTGTTCGAGGCGAACACACCGATCGGTCAGTACGAGTCGAAGGACGTGGATACTGGTAGAGTTACAAGGGAGTTGGACGCGATGTGTCTAACACAGACGCGAACCCTGTACGAGCCAGTGCGAGAATCGCACGGGGAAAATAGGAGTTTTAGGGCACTTCTAGGGTAGCTACAAGCAAGCCACTTACAGGGTAAGTAGTTTTGGGCCCACACCCACAGGAGCACCGTAGTGCTGAAGTTATCTCACCCAGGGGAGCCGGGTGCATAGGTGTCCTTTGGAGTCGGGTCGCGGCGTCATTCTCAATGGAAGCCAGTGAAGACTTGCTGCTTGCGACGACAGAAGAAGTGTCCGTTGGAATCCAAGCCTGGATTCGGAAGGAGGAAGACCTGAAAGCAGAGGGGACAGAGTTCAAAGTCACTTGGCAGTGACCCGGGGCAAGGAAGATGAATGCCCACCGTCGTCGACAGGATTCAGGTCGTTCACTGATGTCTTGACTCTTCGACCACGAGGTCCAGGAGGCGTCGAGGACAGCCAGGAGCTGGATTCAGCGTGTCCCACAAAGTTTGCAGCTGACTGCGGTGTCGGCGACCCGATTGGATCCAAAAAGCCTTGGTAGCAGCAAGTCTCTAGGAAGGGACAAAAAAGTCAATGGTGCAGACCAGCAAGGTCTGGGGGACTTACCCAGCGAGGGTATGTCAGGGCAGGCCTGGAGCAACCAGGGGAGCCCTTTGGTTTTGTTGAAAAGTCTTCTGGGGACCCACAAGCCAGCTGGCAAGGGATCGCAAAGATGCCTTGGGTGGATTCACTCAACAGGGGCCCACGGTCACTCGGGATGGTGTAGGCCTCTGATTGTGGGAGGAATCTTTGCTAGAGGCTTGGACCACACGTGGTCCAAAGCACAAGTTCGTAGACTGTCGTGAAGGGGTTGCACTCGACAATAGTGCACGGTTCCCAGGGGCTGCGGTTTCTCGTCGCTCGTGGGGTCCACTTGCTTCAGCTTCACTGGGGACTCACGATGGCCTTGGAGAAGTCAGGAAATCCTCTTCCTGGGCTGCAGAGACTTCGGGCTCCGGCGGGAGCAGCGTAGTTTGCGACCGTCGTTGTAGTTTTTGGTGCCTGCCAAGCAGGGGAGTCCCTCCTTGACTCCAAGGGAGATTCTTCAGTCTTCCAGAGGTAGTGGAACGTCGAAGGTCCAGGATTCTTCTCAAGAGCGTCGTCCAGGGGTATCTAGGTTGCAATGCACAGGTTCCCCCTCTTATACTAAAGAGAAGGGAGGGACTAGCTCTATGACCACCTATGGGAGGGTCAGGGTGGTGGGTGGCTACATTCACTTCCCTTTGTCCAGTTTCGCGCCAGAGCAGGGGCAGGTAGCCCCTGAGCTGGTTTGAACTGGCATATGCACAGAGGAGCCTCCTGCTCCCCCAGTGCAGGACTTCAAAGCACTCTAGGAGTGCACCCACCCAGCCCCAATACACTAAACCCTGTCTGGGAGGTGGTCACACCCCCTTGGGACAGGATACCTATTGTTGGGCCTCCTCCACTGCGAGTGTTGGTCATCAGCAGGAGGGCAGCCCAGTGTCTGTGACTGGTGGCATCCATTTTGTGATGCCAGAGCTCTTCAGGATTCTACCGCGTTTCCACAGTAGGTAGATGTCTATCCCTCTAGAAGGGTGGAATGCTACCCCCGCCACCAGAACTGGCGGGGGGTAGTATTCCAAGATGTTTGACACCAAACACGACATGTTTCCGTGCAGCCATCCCAAAGTTAGCATTTAACGTGAGGTTATAATGTGCTTAAGAGTATATGGTCAGGCTGCACTACAAACAGCCTCAGAGAAGGGTCTCCGAATGCTGCAGAGGGGCTCTGCTCGTGTAGGGGCACCCTCTCACATAGGAACCAAGCACTCTACCTTCAGGATTGACAAGGCCTGCCATAGGAGTGACTTATAGGTTTATATGTGTGTATCTATGTAGTGATATAGGTAGCCTATATCACCGTAAGGGGTGCATGCACCAGCTTACCCAGGGTGCAGTAGCAGACCTGTGGTGTCAGATTTAGTCTGCTTCCCAGGGGTGGCATAATACATGCTTCAGCCACTGGTAGGCCTGTGAAGTACCTATGCCCTTGGTACCTAAGGTACCATATACTAGGGACTCATAAGGTACCACAGTATCCAATCACTATTGCACCTAGAGTGCACTCCAAGTCGTTTAGAGAGAACAGAGAGGCTGGGGCCCTGATTGGCAGGGTCCCAGCCAGACTATAGCCAGAAACCAGTGTAAACATCAGAAAAAAAGTGGGGGCAACATAAGAGGCAGATCCTACTCTCCTACTCTAGTGATATAATTCTCCTCCAGGAGACTCACATGATGTGCAACACATATCGTTCACTGGATCGATGCGGATGTATAATGGCCATACATGCAGGATACAAATCCAGATTCCATCAGAGCTCCCCTTCTTTTCCTTTTAGTTTCAGGAAGCATATTTGAGAGACTATACAGGTCACACATATTTATTCAGTGTTCTGTGGCGACAAGCTGGGGGTACCTCTGTCCAATGAGATGTTGGGTGCCACCCAAAGCATGTCAACTTCCTCCAAAGTGTGGCATCTTCTTGTCCCACAAAACACTGCACTTCCAAAATCCAACATGGATGATTTCTCTCCAGATCAGTAAGAGCTAGCTAAACCAACCCACAGTGTGGTTCATTTCCAATAGCTCTCCTCCCCCTAACCTCTGCAAATTCCTGTCCTAAGCCTGCCATCTGGCTGGGGCACAGGATGTGTGGGTAGGTACGCCTGGGATTCCTTACTGATCTGCTCTTTCTTTGAGCTCAGTTTGATTTACCCAGCCCCCTCTGCTAGACCCATCCTCCCCAGCTGCAGAGCTCTCTCCATCAGATAACCTCTGCTCCTGCCAGGCCACTCATCACCTAATCAAAGTAGCCTGTATAAGCCTGTTAAGGCTGACCAATCAGTAGAGACCACTAAAAGGCTGGATTTTGCCTAACAGAAGAGAAAGTTCCATAACTTCTCCTCTGTACTAGCTATGATAAATTCAACAGTTGCAAGTTTTTGCATTTATCAACACCAATCTTTTAAGTCCATGAATGATATTTCTACTCCTTCCAAAGCAATAGTTATAACTAAAAAAAATATTGCAAAGTTAGCCTATGAAGCTCAGTATCTACAATGGGGGAAAAATGACATGGGCAGTTTTTTGCTCACCATGGCATATAAAAAATCTGTTATAAGCTCTCTGCTTATTGTTACATGCCCCCCCCCCCCCACCCCTGGGACACCTAGGGGAGACCTGGGGATGCCTAATATGTAAAAAAAAGTAGATTCTAATTTTATAAAGTGCCCTTACCACCAAATTGGAGTTTGCACACAGCTTACTTTTGAAGATAGTCTGCAAAGTGTGCACATGCAAGTGCAGGAAATCTGCTGGGCCTCTAAACTTCCATGCCCTATTACATACAAGGGCCTTACAGGTAAGAGCGGTGGGGTGGTGGGGCAAGGTGGGGGAGATTTCAACAGACGATGGTGAGGGAAATTAAATAAATAAATAATTTTTCCTTGTCATCGTCCGTTGACATCCCCCCCTTACAGGCCCCACCGCCCCCACCGCCCCACCGCTCTTACCTGCACAGGCCGCAGCTGGTTTTAACACCCTAGCCCTATTTTATACCAAAGACTTATAGGGTCTGTCAATACAAATTGTGAGAATTTAATTTTAAAGACCGTCTGCAAGGCAGGCCTGCCTTCAAAAGGAAAGCAGGCACATGATTATATACTATGGACTTATAGGTAGATTGCACCCTGGCCCAATTTTCTACTAGGGTGTTATAGGATCTGTCGGTACCAATTGTAAGTGTACCCCATTACATGTACCTTTTACACATAGCACTGGCCCTGGTTAGCAGAGCATAGGGTACAGTCACAGTCAGTTAATACCAGTATCATTTTGTAAACAATGGGGGGGGGGGACAGAGCAAAATGATGACTTTCTTGCATGCAGTATATAAAATGTCATGCTCATGCTATCATTCTCCTCCAGGAGGCTCACAGAATGTGCAACACATATCGTTCACTGGACAGATGGGGATATAAAATGGGTACATGCAGGATACACTACTGGTTCCAGGGGAGTGAGGATTCTCCTACAGAAGTCACTCCCACTAATTATCCACCCAACTTGGAGAGAAGCCCGCGGTCGATATGTGGCCCTTACGGGGAGCTGTGAGGGTGTAATGATCAAGATGTGCTCAGTTTATGTCCCGCCATGACTCCCTATTGTCTGACTTAAGTACCCTATTGCTCCAAATGCCGTAGGGTAAATTGATGTTGGGGGGTGACTTCAACTTGTTGTGTGAGGAGCAAGACCGCTGGCCTCTCAGACATGCGGGTTCCTCTCGTCGCCCATTACCAAATTTTCTTACAGCCCTCGGATTAACTGATCTTCGGCGCGCTTATAATCCCAGACTGCAACACTTCACTTTTTACTCAGGGGCTCATGGCAGCCTCTCCTGAATTGATCACCTCTTCACCCTCTCGCACCAACTCCATTATCATTCAGACGTACACCATCTAGCATTGTGGATCACTCTGTGATATGGGGGGCCTTTGGTCTGCACACGGGTCACAAACATTGTATGATTTTGCTCAGTCCCTGGTACAAAGTGCCACGAATTAAAGAGGGCATTATAGAGGCAACGGAAAACTACTTTACTGAAAATTAGACCTCAGTTGACTCACCACAGATCCTATGGGAGGTGTACAAGACAGTCTTTAAAAGGCAGGGCATCTCTCTGATACAGGCCACAAAAGAGACAAATGGGTCAAACTTGAGCCCCTGGGAATAGAGTTGCAGGAATTAGAGAGGGACCTTCCGACACAAGACTCTGCTGACACCCTACTCGACTTGCAACTAAAGCAAAAGACATCTAAAGAGGGGGCCACTGGCGCTGACAAATCGAGTCACAGAGCAACACAGTACCACCTTTATGAGGTGAGCAACAAGGTGAGCAAACTCTTAGCCTGGTTATACAAGTGAGATCAGACAGGCTGCTAGGTATTAGAGGTGCAGACGGTCCTGGAACACTAGTGAGGGAAGTGTAACTGAGACTTTTGCATCTTACTACACCCAGATATACTCCGCAGTGGCGACTACCATGGTGGAAAAATGCATATAGCTCTTCACCAACATACGCCTCTCAACCCTTGAGCAGTCTGACAGGGCTCACCTTGAGGAAGAGCTAATTGAAACTGAAATAATACAAGCAGTACGCGATCTTAATTCAGGCAAGGCTGTTGGCCCAAATGGAGTGTCGATTGAGCACTATAAGCTATTGGCCTCAAGACTGCCTCCTTACTTGTTGCATATGTTCAAGGAGTGTCAGCAACTCAGATCACTGCCCAGAGACCAACAACTCACCTTCATCGTGGTCATCCTTAAAGAAAGAAAGCCGCCTGATTGATTACTCTGCCTCATACTGGCCTATATCACTCCTCAACGCTGAGGTCAAGATCCTAGCTAAGGTGTTGGCTTCCCGTCTACTCAAGGTTATTACAACCCTAGTCCACCCAGATCAATCAGTTTCATGCCATTCCGAAGTACTACTCTTAACCTGCAGCGCCTCCATGGTGTGCTGAGTCCGATTAACAATTTACAAGAGACCGCCCTAGTACTCTCCCTCTACACCAAAATGGCTTTTGACACAGTAGAATGGACCTACATGTTCGAGGTTTTGACCAGATTGGGTTTTGGCCTGCGGTTCATCAGCTGGGTGAGACTGTTTTACACAGGCCCATTGGCTCAGGGGAAAGTTAATGCAGGGCTCTCCTGTGTTTTTAGCCTTCAGCCCCTGTCGCCTCTGATTTTTGCCCTGATACTAGAGCCCTTGGCAGCCTGGATCAGACAGGACTCATTGGTCGGCAGTCTGTACTGGAGTGATCCTTGAGGAGACAAAACATCATTGTATGTGGAAGATATCCTGCTGTATGTTAAGGACCCCTTCAACACACTTATTAGGCTCATGCAGATCATTACTAACTTTGGCCGTTATTCGGGCTACACTATAAACTGGAAAAAATCTCTAATTTATCACCTGCGAGGCCGAGAGCCACTATTGCCTCAGGATTGCAAGGAAACAATATTCATGGAGGGGTATCATTATCTGGGCATATATATTACCACAGATCCTGAGCTCTTCTACACCAAAAATCTCTCACCACCACTGGATAGACTAAAGTGAGATGCCAATCACTGGAGGTCCCTACCCATGTCTCTTCTTGGCAAAGCCACTCTTTTTAAAATTATGTCCCTTCCTCATTTTCCTTATGTTCTATAGAACATACTTTACCCGGTGCATACCTCCTATTTTAAAGCCATCAAATGAAAAACGTAGGATGTTGCGCTGGGATAGGGGCCCAGCCAGAATTGCATTACACAAACTCACTGAGGGGTGGTATGATGCGGGGATAGCCCTGCCTGACATCCTGAAGTAATACTGGGTGGCGCAAATTACCACCATCAATAGTTTGGTTTTTCTCCCCCCCGATGAACCAGCATTACAGCTGGACAGATTCCTTATGCAGTCATTGGGTTACCTCAGGGCTATCTATAGCACACCTAGGAACACCTCCCCCCTTGGCCCAACAACAATGGTTACTCTCTGGCATACAGCTTTGAAGGCCCTGGGAGGGGTAAAATCGCACAAGCTACTCCCCTATGGGATATGGATGGACCTCCAGCATGATTATCAACTAGCTCCCACCGAGATCTACCGCTGTCTCAAGGTGTATCACGCACTGAGGACATGTGAGAAACCAGGACCTGTTTGCAGTGTCCCCCCACTTTTTGCCCCCATTTTGACTACTAGATGCTGATTTTCGGACTCTGATTTTGCCCTGGGCTCTGCTAACCAGACTCAGGGCCTGTACTCTGATTAAACAGCATGGTAATTAAGGATAATTACAATTGGTACTGACAACCTACCTGTAAGTCCTAAGTATATGGTAGGGCATGTAATTTTAGAGGCCTAGTAAACTTAATGTACTTAAGTGTGCACTACTGTGGTGCCTTCTATCATTTTAAAAGCCAGCCTTGCCTTATTACTATTACAGAAAAGAAGTTATATAGAACTTTCTTTTCCTTGAGCCAAAATCTGGTCTTCCAGCAGCCCGTCTCTGATGGGTCAGCCTCTGCCAGGCTGAGCCAAGCTGTCTTAATGAGGTGTGAAGTGGTCTGCTAGCTAGACAAAGGATTTTATGTGGGAGAAGAGCTGAAACTGAAGAAGCAGAAGGCAGGAAAGGGGTGTAGGGGACAAACTGGTTTTCAAAGAAGGAATGACAGTTTGGACAGGACACAGCCTCACCCATAAATTCTGTACTCCCAGCCAGACATGAGCCCAAGTAATTAGATTAGTGAGAGGGCTGGAAGGGGAGTGTTTGGGAATCTTAGCAACACCAGTGGGTTGGCTTAGCCAGATCTAACCCTCCAGGAGAGAGTTTCTCCATTTTGAATTTTGGAAGAATAGTGCTTCTGGGACAGGAATATGCCACACTATGGAGTAAGTGGTCATACCTGAGAGTGGCACCCTGCCTCCTATTGGTCAGGGGTGCCCCCCTGCTTGACGCCCAGGAACACTGAATAAATATGGGAGAGCTTCCAAGCAACTCAGATCCCTGCCTGATTAATCAAGAGAAGAAGGACTGCCTTGCTGATGTGCACCCCAAGAGGACTGCCCTCATAAGGGCTGCACCTGCTGCACACTTTAGAACTGCAGCCCTAAGGACTTTGCCTTGCTTAGAAAGGATTAAGGTGGGTCTCCCTGAAAGCAAAAAGGTACAAATGAACTAAAAGAGGTCTCTGCCTCCAAGCAAAAAATGTTTGCCGCAAAACCAAGAATCCTGAGTGATAGTTTTGCTCAAAAAACATCACAGGGATGAAAGGGAGGAAGTGAATTAACAAAGAATGAGGTTGAAGAGGGTTCTATGGAGAAGGGTATGGGAAATTATGAAGAAAGGGACTTATATGAGTAAATGTTATCTCGGTCAGAAGGTACATGAAGCTGCACATTGTAATAGCTCAGCTGTTTAAAGTACCTGAATGTCTACGGCTCACAAATGGGCAGGGAAAGTAAAACATTGAAGCGCTCTGAAATGAATGATTAGTGCTATTGAGTCAAGCGATGATAGATGTGCTGCAGTGATTTTATCTTTTACAAATAAAAAAACATTTAACTGAAAAGTGCAATAGTACATGAAAAATAAAACATACATCTGATTGCAAAAAAAATTGAGGTAGGTAATCATCTTAGACATTATATGCATATAATAAGGAATAATAATGTACTGACTTTGGCCACTTTAACTGAGGATGCAATTTTGATTTTAAAATTATATGTTAGCATTGAAAGGCCTGTTACGTTGAGCTGTTGTAATTGAACGAGATGTTTTTCTCTTTTGCTATGGATGCTGTAACTTTCCAGAAGCCTTTATGCTAGCTAGTGAATAGGCATTTGTTTTGTATTAGACTACTGATAGTGAGGTTCTCACTGGGAGGAGAGGAATCAACAGGAAGGATGAATCATGGGAAGAACTGTTTGAACCGCAAAATGTGGATGAAGTATCTGTTCAAAGACATGGATCTATGGTCTTTTGTGCACATGTGAGAACTTGGGGAGTTTACCTATTCCCAAAAGTTTACTAAAATCCTATTGGACATTGCAGAAGACAAAAAAACATTTTACCATCTAGAATGTTGTGTGTTATAATAGTGCATGTTCCTAGTGCAGAAGAGGATTTTTCTTTTGTGCTTCTCTTAGGGGGGCGTCTTTCATTCGCATTTGATGGAGACTCATCTCCGAGTTTCTTGAGAATATTCCTCTCAATAGGGAAGGGCGTTTAGACGATTTTTCTGAAGTCTGCTGATGTATAGCTGAGAATTCTTTTCAGCTTGATATCAATCAATCAGGGATTTATAAAGTGCGGCAAATCATTATAGAGGGTCTCAAGGCCCTGGAGTTGCTAACTGCTTCGTGGTGATCTGTTCATTCTAACAGACAGGTCTTGAGTTCTTTCCTGAATTCCCGGAGCGATGAGGCAGTCCTGAGGTGCAGGGGAAGGTCGTTCCAAGCCTTGGCCACCTGCTGTGAGAAGGAGCATCCTCCTCTGTTGCTTTGGTGGATCCGGGGGTGTCTGTAAGGAAGAGGGAGGCAGATTGTAGGTGTCTGGTTGGTTGGTGGAAAGTCATGTGGTTGTTGATGTATGCTGGTCCTTTGTTGTGCAGGGCTTTGTATGTGTGGGTCAACATCTTGAACTGGCATTTCTATGGTGCCCGGTTTTTTCATGAGTTTTGTATTGTCTGTACTCTTCAGGAGGCAAGTGTGATTCCTATATAGAGTGTGTTTCCATAGTCCAGCCTGCTGGTGACAAGAGCCTGCATGATGGTCCTTCTGGTGTTGACTGGGAGCCACCTGAAGAATTTGCGGACCATAAGTAGGGTGTGGAAGCAGGCATTTATCTGTTTCTTTATAGATAGCTTGCTGTCCAAGATGATGCCAAGGTTGCGGGCGTAGTCTGTTGGGCGGGTATGGACCGAATTCAGCAGGCCACCATGCATCGTTCCATGGTGAGGTGTTGCTCCCCAAGATTAGGACTTCCGTCTTGTCCGTATTGAGCTTGAAAGAGTTGTCCTTCATACAGTTGGCGATGTTCATTATACATCTGTGGAAGTTGGCTCTGGTGGTGGAGGAGTCTTCTGACAGCGAGAGGATGACCTGGGTGTCGTCGGCACAGGAGATGATGTTGAGCTTGTGCAATCGTATGGTGTTGTCCGGGGGGAGGGTCATGTTCATGTTAAATAGGGTGGGGCTGACGATCCTTGGGTATGTTGCAGATAATCTTCTTGCGTTCTGAAATAAACGGTCGGAGACAGATTCGCTGGGTTCTTCTGGTGTGAGACTATCCATTTGAGGATATCTCCATGGATTCTGATGTGGTGGAGTCTGTTATCAAGATGTGATGGAAGACAGTGTTGAAGGTGACTCGCAGGTGCAGGAGGATGAGGACTGCTGTTTCACCACGGTCCAGGAGGGCCCTGATGTTATCAGTGGCTGCGATCATGTCTGTCTCGGTGCTGTGGTTGGTTCAGAATCTGGATTGAGAAGGGTCCAGGAGGCTGTTGTGTTCCAGGGGTTCGGTGAGTTGCTGGTTGATTGCCTTCTCAAGAACCTTCCCTGGAAAGGGGAGCAGGGAGATGAACCAGTAGTTCTTTGGTTCTGCTGGGTCGGCGGATGGTTTCTTCAGGAGGGGCCTCACTTCAGCGAGTTTTTAGTCCTCAGGAAAGGAGGCAAAGGTGATGGACTTGTTCAGGACTTTCTTGAGCTTGTCACCAATCATCTTGCTCCTGAAGTTGAAGATGTGATGGGGGGAGGGGTCTATAGGTCCTCCCAAGTGCACAGATTTCATGATGGAGATAGGACCTTGAGTTGTGAGAGGGTCCCACCAAGTGAGCAGGTGTTTGTGTTCATGGGTGTCAGCAGACGAATGCTGTTGGTGGCGGGGTTGGGATTTGAAGTTTTCGTAGATGACTGAGCTCTTGCTGTGGAAGAAGTCCACCAGGGTGTCACACAGTTCTTGGGAGGGGGTGAAGTCATTCTCGGTGGCTGAGGGCTTGGAGAACTCATTCACGATGGCGAAGACCTCCTTGCTGCTGTTTGTGCTGGCTTCTATGCAGTTTGCTAGGGCGTTCCTCTTTGGTTCTTTCAGGAGGTGGTGGTACTGGTTGAGTGCTGTCTTGAAGGTGGTGTGGTCTCCTGTCTCTTTGCTGGTGCGCCACTTTCTTTCTAGTTGTTGCCAGTTGCATTTGGTGGATTTCAGCTCCATGGTGAACCAGCTGGCTCCTCTGGCAGGTCCGTTGGATTTGGCTGTCTTGACAGGGGCAATTGTGTCCATGCATTCCGTAATCCACTGGGATAAGTTCTTTGCAGCTTGTTCTGTGTTGGATGTTGTGTCTGGGAGATGGGAGCTGAGAGCATTGTTCCACTGGTCTTCTCATATATTTTTCCAATTTCTGAGCGTGGAGCTGGGGGGCATGATGTCAGTGATGGTGTGAAGTGCACGCTGTAGTGGTCAGTTCAGGTGAGTTGTGAGATGTGGTTGTACTTGACTCTGTTGCTGGATGTGACGATGAGGTCAAGCATGTGTCCTGCGGTGTGGGCAGGGTAGATGACAAGTTGCTTGAGGCCAGTGTTGCTCATGCTTTCCAGGAGGTTGGTTGTGTTGGTGTTGCTAGGGCCATCGAGGTGGAAGTTGAGATCCCCTAGAAAGGTGTAGTGCTTGGAGTTGGTGGCAATCGGGGTGATGGCGTTGCAGAAGCTTGGGTGTGGTCCAGGAGGCCTTAAGGCGAGGGTGACTCTGATGGTGCTTTTTCCGTCTGTGTGAAGTTGGAAGTTGATATGCTCCATTATCGGGGTCGAGTCATCTGAGGAGGTGGTGCAGTGGATGGTGTCCTTGTAGATGATGGCAATTCCACCTCCGTGTTTGTTGGTTCGGTCCCTGTGTGTTATTTTGTAGCCTTCGGAGGTGGCAATGGCGATGTCCGGTGTGGAGACGGGATTCAACCAGGTTTCTGTGAAGAAGATGACATCTAGGGTGAAAGATGAGATCGTGTCCAAGATCTCCGTGGCGTGTTTGCCGAGCGATTGTGCCCTGAGTCAAATGCACTGGAGCTGTGCTGTGGCGGTCTTGGCTGGTGTGGTGGATTCAGTCTTGTTTGTAGTGTCTCCAGTGTTGGTGGTTGCTTCGGTGTTGCAGGTGAAGTGGCAGTGCTAGCAGGAAAACAGTCCACTGGTGGTGCATGCAGGCAGCAGTTGTTGTTGTCAATGTGCCCAGGATCCAGAGCTCAGAGGTCTGTAGTGGTGTAACTGCGCATGGTAGATGAACCAGGGTTCCTGGTGCTGGGTACAGTTCAGGCACAGACGGAAGCAGACAGCCTTGTCATTGGTACGCCTTTGGAGAGCCAGCGGCACACCCACTGCGTACGGCCACTGTGCCGCCGAGCTTCGGCCTCCATTAAGTAGGTCCTGGGAAGAGAGAGGGGCACTGGGAGGTGGGAAGCGTGAAGATCGGGTGAAACGGCAGCAAAAATAAACTGTGGCGAGCCAAGAGGTGGCAAACAGCGTGTTAATCAATCACAGGTCAAAACAACGAGTGGTATTAGCATAAAATACAAAAAACAACAGGAGAACAGCGCTCAATGCAAGTTACACAAGTTTAAAACAGAGGAGGTTATGAAAGTTCGATGTTACGATTATACGGAGGGAAAAACAGTGATAAGGCTGGATACAAGTTAGGCTAATGATACAATGTATCAGAGAGAAAGGCTATGCAGACAATGACTGTCTTTGCGATATCACAGTACACAGTACAAGGCACGCAGCAGAGGAGCTGGCACGAGCACCTGCAAATGATATGCAAAGGCTTTATGCTTATGCATTGATTCTCTCATCCGAACTCTTTATTAGGTATCTGAACTGACACCTTATTCTATTTTATTCCACTTTAATTTAGTTTAGGGAACTTCTTTTATGAAACACGCTTGGTGTATTATATAATATTAATTGTAATTTTGACCAATATTGTATTTTTCCTTATATTGAAATATCGATTGTTGGATTCTATTAATTTCGATGAAGCTTAAAAGACTAGTGCTTATTGAACAAATAATTAAACTAAAGAATTCATTAATAAAACCCTTTAACTTACACTAAATTCTTATATATTGACTCTTCTAAGGTCTTTAATAATTTATTGTGTTATTGGATTGATGTAGATGATTGCTCCTTTTCACTTTACCTTGTCAATGAGCAAAGGTCCATACAACCAATGACATGGGTTATTTAATGATTATATCCATAGGTTAAGATACAGTAAAAACCCCGCTCCCTCACACACTACTTTTAAAACTGGAAAGGAACAGTATAGTTTTTGTTGTGTTATTATCATTGACCCCCAGACCCATCTTTCATTGACCCCCAGACCCATCTTATAGGTTCTGAAAGGTCGGGCCTCAGTTTTCGCTCATATAAAATGATACGAACCCTAATGTGCCTGGAGGGGGGCCGCAGCAGTGTTTGTCCTTACGGTTGTATGCCCTGTCATAGGTAGAACAATTAATGGGAACAAGTGTACTCAACAAAAATGCCACAAAACTGAACAAATTTTGAGGATCCCTCCTTAATTGTTCACGCACTGATCCTGCCCCATTCGCCTAATTTGATCATCTCACCACTTATACAAGAAAGTGGCAAAACTTAGTATTGTCTAGTGTGCTAATTTTGATCTTCAGCCACAGATTAATTTTGTTGTACAAAGTTCTTTATTATTGCTGTTCATTACCAGTGAGTTAAAGCCTATAGTATTATAGTCACCTGTAAATTCGAAATTAATCTACAGACATTATTACAGTATTGACAAACATTCCTACTTGACTATACTATGCAGTTGACACAACTCTGCCATTTTTCCTTTGTTCCTGAAGAGCCCTTGATTTATTCCCTAATCTAACCCAGTTTCAGTGATCTGTAATCCCAGGGGTTTGGACAAAACATCGGGATAAAAATATTGTGTGGACAAAACATCATGTTAAGTATATCGAGGATAAAAATATCATGATGGTAAGTTTATATGGGTAAGTAAAGTTTTGCTGTATATAACTCCACATATATGTACCTTGGGGATATTTATAACTTTAAAGTGTGTAGCTGTGGAGTTAAGAATAGTGAATCTATACTTACCAATTTGCACTTACCTTCTCGATATTTTGGTCCTTGATATTTTTGACATGATATTCTGTTCACACAATATTTTTGTTACTGATATTCTGTCAGTGATCTGCCTGTTCCCATCCTAAACCAGGAGACAAACACCCAGTTAAATACCTTCAAAATGTTATTGAACTGCTCTTGTATTCTTTCCTCACACTTTCCATTATTTCTTCTATATATTATACTAGAGAGAACTGGTTTCGGTAGGAGGATGGCAACCATTCATTTTCTGAAATAATGATGATTTTCCTAATTTGAATGCAAAGGATATCCTCAACCTTATTAAAGTAAATACAAGGTGGTGAGTATAATATGGAAGTCTAAATATTACTGTATTTCCTAGAAGCAATAAAACGAGAAAACAAAACAAACTAACTGGCCGCATCCATGAAGGAAACCACCTCTCTCTGTATCTTTGTTGTAAACATCTGCAAGAAAGGCTCATCCAGTAAGGACCAGGTCAGGAAGGATCATCCAGTTGACAGCAGAAAGAAAACAAGAGCACTCCAAATGAATGGAACAGGCAGCCAATGAGAGGATCTTGTGAGGAAGAAGGGGTATACATGCAGTATGAAGAAGAAAAGCAGAGACAATAGACATATGTGAAAACAATTAACAACGTCACGAATATTGGTACACTAAAAAGTATATATGAACCAGAAAACCCCACTCGGAAAGGTGGGAAATATATTATAAATACTAAATTGTCCTTCATAAAATCTTGGATTTCCTTTGCTTTAAAGCTAAGAAATTTCAAATTTAAGGCAAGACATGGAGTAGGTATAGTATGCACGTTTATAGTCCCTCCATGACTCTCTCAACCATGGGATCCACTGACTTCAGTTAAGAGGAACTAGTAAAACGTAAAACATTGTGCAGACTCTTGATCCTCTTCAACATGACAAGGAAGGAGAACAGCTTAAAAGCTCAGGATAGATGGGTGAGAGTTGTGTGTATGCCTGAGTGCAATTTTTAAATGGCCGCATTAAAATAGGCCTAGTGAGTCATGGAAGGTGGGGTGAGAGAAACAAGGCACAAGAGGGTAAGGTCAACGTGGCACAAGAGTGGGAGAGATTTATGGCAGAAAAAGGTGGGAAACTCTACAGTTTCACACAAATAGGAAACTGTACAGGCAGGGGAAAGTGATGAAGGAAAAGTGGATAGAAAAAACCTGCAAAGGAAAATTAGTGCATTTCAGTGATTAACTGAAAATAAAATGGTAAAAGGATCCAACAAACAAGAATAACAATGAAGGATAAGAAACAGAAGAGAGTATCAATGCACTGGAAAAACACAAACAGCTGGACTTATCTGAGTGTCAGAAGCAACAATAAATAAGCAGTTGATGGAAGCCTGTTCCTTTTATGGATATGGTCAGTGACATAATATCATATTTTATTTTCTTACTTTTATTGACAGGAGATCTAGTAATTAAGGAATTTAAATATTGTCACAGACAGTGTGGTGTTTTTCAGTTGAACACTCAGCAATCACGGAATTTCTGAAGGAACTAAAATGATATAAATTACTTGATCTTTCATTTGTCACTTGGTCCTTGTTACTCTCTTCTCACACTCAGTAAAAATTGTGCAGTGTGCATTATAAATATAATAACATTAGAATGTAGAAAGAACACATAGACAGTCACATTGATCAGTGATGACACAATAATAACTAAATCCATAGTTTAACATGACAAATATGGGATTTACAATGCAATATCTAGAGTTCTTAGAGTTGGTCAAGTTTTGTTGGTTGAAGTATCACAAATAGAGGTGGATGGAACTTGTGCAATTTTACTCCGCAGAATTCCACTGAGTTACATATGGGCTATAAATATGCATGTTGCACTTCTTGTGCTGTAATTGGGAAACAGCATTTACAAAGCAGACAGAACTACGCAGTGGCATTACAACACAGGCACTACAACGAACGCGTCGCTACCACGCGTTCCATTACAAAGCGTCATTACAACGACTTGCTTTAGGAAACTCATTGTTGGATTTTAAATCCAACACCTTCCCTACTGTTGCACAGACTGTAGTTTGAATTGTAAAATATACTATTCCAAACTCCAGCGCTTCCCTAAGGCAAGTCATTGTAATGACTTGCGTTGTAATGGAACCCGTGGTAATGACACGTTCATTATATTGCCTGCGTTGTAAAGGCATGCATTTTAAAGCATGCATGAATACGTCATACATCCGCTGCAATTTAGTGCAGGTGGCACTTGCAGCGCAACACAATCACACGAATAGCACCTAGCAGTGTGCAAGAGGGCACGGCCATTCGAGCTGATTATGCTGCTGCTCAAGTAGAAAATCTACTCGAGCAGCAACAAGTCTACTCAAGAAGCGTCCTCTTACTGCAATTTCTTTCAACCGTCTGCGGTTGCCTACGTTACAAAATCACGCTAGGAGATGCCAAATCTCGCTCACGGTCACCACCTCGCATTTATGGAACCTCGTGGGAAAAATATTCTGTCATGTGGCGATTGGCGTAAATTAGTAGAAACTCCGCATTAAAAGAGTAATGCAGAGTCACCAAATTCTGTCAATTCCATGAGCGGAATGAAATATTCTGTCTACCTCTGATCATAAAGTATAATGGAGTGAGTTGGAGTTTGGCAGGGTGAGCTAGGTAATGTGTTCTGTGGGTTTCAGTGAGTTGGAGTGGAGTGTTATTGTGAATGGTAGGGTATGGCAGACCTTGGTTGTTGGAAAGTGGGTGATTAGTGGTGGTAAATATGCATCTACTATGGCAATAAGGCCACTAACATGGTCTAGGGCTCAGTATAGGTCTCAATGAATTATTCCCATGCTCAACCCTGGGTAGCTTGGCTGCAAGCAGGCAGGCTTAACTTAGGAGACAGGTATGTAAAGCATTTGAAAACACCAATTCAGTAAATAATTAAGGTGCACCACACAATACAAATCCCACACCAATTTATAAAAATAGGAAATATATTTATCTTTAAAATGACACCAAAACGACAAATATCCAATGTAGGAAACCGGAGATATGAATTTCTAAAGAATTACCACTTTATAGTGCTTAACCCCTTCTATGCTCATGACGAGCTCAGCTCGTCATGCTGCGCAGTGCTCGTGTGCGCATGACGAGCTGAGCTCATCATGAACCCGCCCACTCAATGAAACGCCCCGCACAGGGCGAAAATCGGCCGCGCACCGAAGGGGTTAAAAGCCCATAGGGCCAATCTGGGACAGCCTGTCGCACTTGACCGGGACAAAGTCAAAGTTTAAGGCTGACCACGATGGAGCCCTGGCTGAATACACTAAATGGGAGGCCCTGGATAAAATTTTACCTTCGCCCGTAGAAACTTTTCTGGAGCCTTTTGTTCTGACTCCCCTCGCTACTCCTCACCTGGCTGGATTCGTAGAGGGGTCGCTGGCTTGAGTTTCCACGAGGCCCAGGTCAAATCCTGGAAGTCAGAGCTCTGTAGCTTTTCAGTGGGACGAACCAGCAGTCCTGGCCGGGTCGCTGTTGAAGGAGGCCGGCTTGGCTCTCCCGGTCGAGTCGGGCCCCTTCTGGAGCTTTTTCCCAATAGTTTTCCAAACTTCTCCAAACTTCAGGAGGTGTTTCCGGAAGGTCTCCTTCTGGGTTCAAAGTGTCCAAAACACACATCCAAGGATCTGGAATCTCCTGGATGGTCCTCAGAAGGTTGGGACCACAGTTCCCACAATGAACCTGGCCAAATCCTCAAAAGTCCACTGGATGACTGGATGCACTCCAGGCTAGGGACTCTTGATGGAGATGGCGCAGGTGAGCTCTGTTAACATGTAGCTTGCAGGGAGTCCACTCTTAAATCCTTTTGAAGCAAGGTACATCCACAGGGCTGTAGTTCTAGATAGTGCAGCAGGCACAGTCAGGCAGAATGCAGTGCTTGGTTGTGCTAATGAAGGTTCCAGCATGGCAATCCTTCTTCTTCTCTTAGTTTAAAGCAGCAGATCTGAGAGGCTGTGCACCTCTCAACCTCTCACATATGTATTCAGTGTTCTCTGGGGTCAAGCAGAAGAACACTCCTGTCCAATGAGGTGAAAGGCAACACCCCAGAACATGAGAACTTCCTCCAAAGTGTGACATATTCTTGTCCCAGAAAGCACCATTCTTCCAAAATTAATGATGGCTGAAATCTCAGCAAAGGAGCAAGAACTAGCTAAACCAACTTCCAGTGTGGCTCATTTCCATATCTCTCCTCCCCCTAACATCTGCAGATTCCTTACTTCAGCCTGCTATCTGGCTAGGTCAGAGGGGATGGGGGTGCGTAGGCCTGGCATTCCCCGCCCTCCTTTGAAGCCCCATGCTTTATGGCCCCTCCCCCCTGCACTGGCATTCCTGTGTAGCAGAGCCCTCTCCAGCAGACAGCCTCTCCCCTGGTGAGCCACGTATACCATCATCAATGCAGCCTGGCTAATCCTGTGAACTCTGACCAATCAGGGAAGACTGCAGTGAGGCTAAATGTTGGCTTATAGACAAGAAAGTCTTATAACTTGTTGAATAACTTTATATCAGTTGTTTACTTAAAACCATCAAAGTATACAAATAAATCCAAGATTTTTACAATTTAGAACAAGAATAAGATTCTTGAATTGCATATAAAATGTACAGTAAAAAAGAACAAGAATAAAACGTTAAAAACGTTAAAACAAGTAGGCATCCAGTTAGCAGCCTTACAATTAAGAGACACACCACTTGGGAGGTATTGAAATGAAATCTTATATACAGTACACAATTAATTTGTTCCAGTAACCAACATTTCACAATCACAAGATTCAGTTCTAATAATAACAGCCAACGCAGCCTAGGATAAAAACTTCTGCCGACTAATCCAAAAGGAGAATAGAAAGCGACTAACTGCAAAAACCATTTGCCCGGCTGTGCCTGTTTTTAGAATTCTGTAGGCAACCTGATGTTGCCTGGCTCTAATGTTTAGACAGATCGGTTGTATACCCCTCCTGCGAATCAGTTGATATTTAATGCAGAAAAAAAGTATGTGTTCTTCTGTCTCTTGTTCTCTAGCACAGGCAGGGCATAGTTCTAATATTAGCCCAGCAGTCTGATTGCCAGGGAACCTTAATAAAAGGTTGCTGTACCTGAATCTAACATATAGGCTTTTGGCAAGTGGGGGTGTAATTTGATCCAGGAAAGGTTCGAAAATGGGGCATGGCTCGGCACTTAAAAATTGTCTTGTTAATCGGCCATTTGCTGATCTGGTGACAAAGCGCTCTCTCACAGCCACCCAATACCTAGTCTTGAGCCTCAGTAGATCTCCTGTGGTTGCCCACTCTGGATGTTCCCATAGTTCTGACATACCAAGTGATTTATACCAACTTGCGACATGTTTAAACCAAGGTAATCTTTTGGTACCACTGATCATCAGAACCTCCCTCAGGGAATTACAATAATCAGAGAGCTGGGGTGTTGTCCACAAGTGTAGCCAGTACATTAGGGGTTTCAATGAGGCCATATCACCTATTCTTTTTATCCCTAGATCAAAGAACAATGGGATCAGAGTGGTAGTGATAGGTACTGAGATAAGGGATCTAACGAAGATGTTTTCAGATGTCGTCAATTTGTTTGTATTAATATGGCCCCATATCTCTGCTCCATACAAAGCTCCACTCTGGGCTTTTGCTCAATACACTTCTAGTGCTGGAGTCAGCGATCAGCTGTATGACTGCCTGTGGTATCTCAGTATTGATTTTGACCTGTGACAAAGGGCAAGATAACTCTTATCTAGTTGTTGTTCCCAGCCAAGTGTGTCACTTCATCTTATCCCAAGGTAGTCAAAGTTTTTCACCCTCTCTAGTGGTTCGCATGCAATCCTAACTTCTTTTCTGTACAATTTAGGATATGTTCAGCAATGGCATATTGCTCGATTTATCAATCCCATTCTTCTGAGTCTTTGAGTGATATTTCATTCAATTCCTAGCAATATTTATCGGCCCATAAACTATTGGAATGTTATCCTATGTGCAGTGGCAGCTGGTAGGGGACGGTGGCGGGGCGGGGGAAGAATGAGAGGGTTAGGAAATTAAAAAAAAGAAAGTGAACCTGCTGGCCGCCGTCGCCAGCCATCGCCTCTCCTCGCAGGAACCAGGAACAGGAAGCACCCAGGCTTCCAGACTCCCCTGACCAATCGCGACGCTGCTGATAGTAGCATTGTGATTGGTCTGAGCGCCATGGTTTGGCGCTCAGAGTGGGAAAGGGAGGCTGGGCATGTTCTCCACCCAGGCTATAATACAGCCTCGGTGGAGAACATGCAAAGTGCGCATGAATGTTTGGCTGGCCCGAGATGGCTGACCAAACAGTCACGCTCATTTTAGTTGCAGCAGCAGCCACTCCTCCTCCCCGACGTCACGGGACCCCAGCCCCACTCAGCCCTAACCTGGCGGGCAACTGGAATACAAAAAATGTAATGATAATAACTTCCGTCATTATCATTTTATTTTTTCCATTGCACTGCTCTAAAGCATTGTGGAGACGCTCCTTCGCCTTAGCAGAGGAGCCGCCACTGCCTATGTGGCTAGGTATCTACTAAGGGGAAAATGAAATGTGCAATTTCTTCATCACCAGGGCATACAAAACATCCTTTACAAAAGCTGCTTATAGTTATATGACCCACCACCTCTGGTATACCAGGGGAGGGACCTTGGGGGTCCTGAATATGTAAAATTAATGTGGATCCTCACCCCACAGTGCTCAAAGCACCAAAGTCGATTTTGAGCAGAGCTTACTACAACGGGGAAAGTGAAATGTGCAATTTCTCTATCACCAGGGCATATACAACATCTTTTATAAGGACCCTGCTTATAATTACATGACCCCCCACCCCTGGGACACCTAGGGGAGACCCTGGGGGTATCTAATATGTAACAATAATGTAGATTAATTATCCTTCCCTACCACCAAAGTCGAGTTTGGGCACAATTTACATTTAAAAGCAGTGCTGCAGAGCAGGACTGCTTTTAAATGACCTCAAGCACTCAGCAGTGCACACATGCAAGTACAACAAAGGCTGCTTGCCTCTAAACTTCCATGCCCTATTATATACTGGAGACTTAAAGGTAGTTTTAATCCCACTTGCCCTATTGTCTACTAGGGACTTATAGGGTAGGTCATGCCAATTATAGATGTACTCCAACACATAACGTACCCTAATGCACGTGTGTGTTTTGACTTGTGATTTCAACATAGCACCACCCCTGGGTCTGATTAGACAGAGCCCTGGAGCAGTCAGAGTCAGTAACCACCAGCAAAAAATGGGGGTGCACAGGGCACACAGGATGACTTTGCAACAGTGGTGAATATGCTTTCAGGGTGTAAATGGGTTTTGCTAAGTGTATTTGATTATTCTGGGTAAGTTCACACATTCTTTGGTGGGTTATAGTGAGAGACATATAGCATTAGTGTGTTATGGCTGAATGTATTGGATTGTGATACAGCTTTTCAGATTCTGGTGGCGGAATTTTGAGCTCATGTGTAATTTAATGTGCTTTGAGTGGCTGTCATGCGATATTGTGGATTCACTGGGCATATTAGTGTGTTGTAGTGATTAAGGAGTTTGCTGACTGTTGTGGAGACTGAAATGTGAAACTCGCTTGGAATGCTTCGGTTATGACCATATTTGAAATTAGGTGTTGAAATTTGATGAATGTAGTCCAACAATGTTAGCTGTTGTCCTGTGTATTGTGGTGTAATGTTGTGGAGAATGTTGGGACGTGGTGAGGTGTGCAGGGTGGTGATTGGATATGATGGATTGATTCTGTTTCGAGAGGGTGATGTGTGTTGGGACCATAGCATTATGGGCATTAAAGAATGGTAGGTTATGTTATACATCATAGATTGGGCTTGAGGTGTGATTGACTTTGGCTGGATGTGTTTGGAGGGATGGGGGACATGCGTATGTTTGGTGTGCAATGTGGAGTGTAGGAAGTCTCTACAGCAGCCAAACATTTAATTACTGGCTAGGGTTGAGGGCTGAAATGCCTGTCATGAGGAAGTTGTCAAAGAGCCGACGTGCATGTAGATAGAATTCGCAAATATCTTTCTTCGAGTGACCCAGATAAACGGGAGGAAAAAGACGAGGGGCTCGTGACGGAGAGATGTGGAGAAACGGCGTGAGAGTTGAAGGTGGAAGGCGAGGGAGTTAATTTGGGTAACTTAAACGAGAGAGCTAATTAGATTAAGAAAAACAAATAGAAGTAGTGGGAGAGAAATGGCGAGACAGAAACAGAGAGGAGGCAGAAACACAATGTACAAATAATATAGGTCTGTATCTCTCCTCAACATTTGTCCTTGTATAGATTATGTTGAATTTTTAAATTAAAGTTCTTTCAGTTTGAGCATACAGTCCTCATAAACGACTCTTGAACAATTCTATTTTTGAAAAACATAGTGACTATGCCTTTCTGACACCAATTCAAATGCATTTCCAAATCTGTACATTATTTATTGAGACTTTAAATAAAAAATGAACATTTTAACAGTCTGATGAAGCCAGGCCCGAGTCAGAAGTTATTATTTTTTATATATAACATATTGAATGTTCCTCCTGAAAGCTATGAGCATTTGGAACAGGTAGGAACATGAATAAAACGTACATCCTTAACTCTAAAAAATGTTATCTGATGTCAAAAAATAATGTTTTTCACTCTCAATTATACAACCTTTGAAATATTAATGGCGGAGTCCTACATTCCTTTCATCAAACCTCTTGGATATGTGAGCAATAACTAAAGCAGTTTTTGAAAACCGCACCATTTTGTACACTTGACCCCCCGAGTCTTTTCTACAACCGTCACAACGTCGTAACATCACAGGCTAAGCCAGTATCATCATGAATACACACAACAACCTAGCAGAATGGATTAATTTCTAAACTAAGGGACGGTATCCTGAAAAATTACAATGAAATGTGAGAAGATAAACCTTCCTTTGTTGTGATGTTTTTAAGCGACAAAAAGCTCTCTCCTCCTGACACTGAATGGTTCTGTGAATACTGCTATATAATTGCGCTTAAAAGAAGCTATTTGATAAACTTCAGAATACCCTGTATTTATAACACACCACATATTCTTTTGATATCATTTATCGTAATAGATGTATACTAATGGAAAACAAATTACGCATTTTATGTCTCGCAGCTCAGTAGACTAAGGGTAATAGGTTTAAGTTCCCGGTGTGTAACAATAAACATTTCTTATCACCAAGAAAACCAAGGGTGAATAGCAGTAGCGGTCGGTGGTGGGAGTGCTGCCGGGAGCTGACGTGGGGTGGGGGAGGGGCAGGGTGGGGGGTAGTAAACTACGGATTACGGCCGATTACAGGTAAGTACACATATAAATAAATAAAACGAATTTCGTTGCGCGCGCTGCATCGCATTTGGCGATGCAGCGCGAGAAACGAAATTCGTTTTATTTATTTATATGTGTACTTACCTGTAATCGGCCGTAATCCGTAGTTTACTACCCCCCACCCTGCCCCTCCAGTGGGGCGGGGGAGGAGCAGGGTGGGGGGTAGTAAACTACGGATTACGGCCAATTACAGGTAAGTACACATATAAATAAATAAAACGAATTTCGTTTCTCGCGCTGCATCACCAAATGCGATGCAGCCCGCGCAACGAAATTCGTTTTATTTATTTATATGTGTACTTACCTGTAATCGGCCGTAATCCGTAGTTTACTACGCCCCACCCTGCTCCTCCTCCACCCCACGTCAGCGCCCGGCGGCACTCCCACCACCGACCGCTACTGTGTATATCGTATGTGTAGCGATCGAATAGCTCTAACTGTAAGCAGTGCTTAGTTCACGAAAACAAAATTATGCTGTGGGCCATATTTAAAGTTTGGTGTTACACCAACCAAGTCACTGGCTTTACCTTGCTGTGAGTATTGATGTTGGCTTTGACTAACGCATAGGATTTTGGGGTGCTTCTTCCTTGCTCCATACTATGAAACTTCCTATGTCCCTGAGGAATAAAAGAAGTTAGGATCAACTACAACTTTACAATTACAGTGTAACCAATTTGGCCACACAGTAAAACTCTGAGTGGGATTAAGTATGGATTTATGGCAGACTGAAAGCCAGACTGATAAACACAAGTCTCAGAAATACAGTGTAACAATGCAGGATTACCACAGGTAGGTCAAAATAATGGATGAAGTTTATCCTTAGCAATCGTTAACATACAAGAAATTCAGAAATCACAATGCATAGTACTAGAAAAAGGTTTTGAGAGGGACGTGGTCTGGCCACGAGTGAAGATGGGCGCTTAAGTACGAGCTCTGCATGCCTGTGGGCCCTATAGGGAGGCGCAGGCACTCAGACGCTGCAGTGAAGAGAAGCAGGATCCGAGAAATGCCGCCCTGACTGGGGCGGTACGCAGACATAATATCGAATTGTAAATGTCGATATGCCATAATATCGATGTTTAAATTTCGATATGACAGAATATTGACCTGCAAGAATATCGACTACAAGAATATCGACATGCAGGTAAGAAATATCGTTTTACTTAATAACGAAGTTAGTAATATCGTAAGTCAAAATATCGTTGTTAATAATATCGAAAAAAAATTAGTGTTTTTTATGTTAGTATATGTGTTAAAAGTATAAGTAATTTTTTTAATGTATGTTTGAATTTTTTATAAGTAATTAATTTTATGTAGATTTTTTTTTGCATATTTTCGTTCCATAGCGGGTTGTGGGTTTATAGGGAATAGGGTGGGAAGTAATTTAATTATAATATATTAATTAATATTTTTTTTTTAATTATTAATTTTTAAAATAAATAAATATTGCGTTTTAGTTCCGTAGCGGGTTGTGGGTTTATAGGGGAAAAGGGTGGGAAGTAATTTAATAGAAATTAATTAATTAATAAATGTATTAATTAATATTAATGTATTTAATAACTTATAATGTTAATTGTGTTAATTAATTGGTTATTAATTGAATTTTAATTGATTAATTATTAATAATTAATTGGTAAATATGGTAAATGTGTAATTGTTTTAGGTGTGGGTTGTGGTTTTATAGGGGAGTAGGGTGGGAAGTATTCTAATTATAATTAATTAATTAATAATTTTATTAATTAATATTTACGAAATTAATATTGTATATTGTTAATTGTGTTATTTTTTTATTATTATTAATTAGTTATTAATTCGATATTAATTATTAATAATTAATTGGTAAATATGTTAATTGTGTAATTTTTTAGGGGTGGGTTGTGGGTTGATAGGGTAGTAGGGTGAGAAGTAATTTAATTGTAATACATTTTTTAATATTTTTATATATAATATTTATTTAAAGTTATTTAAAAGTGTTAATTGTGTGATCTAATTTATTTTTGATGGTTTTTAATTTGCTTGTTAATTGTTATTAATTAATCAATTAATTGATATTTAATTATGTTAATTGTGTAATATTTTATAATGTTGGTGTTATTGTTTATAGGGGAATATGGTGGGAGGTTAATTATTTTTGAGAAATTAATTATTTGTTAATTAATGTTAATTATTTTGCAGGAGTGGGAATACTAAATTATTCCCCTCCGCTATCCAACACTTTCCCTACTGTTGCATTTGCTGGAGTGGGAATAGTAAATTATTCCCCTACGCTATCCAACCTTTACCCTACTGTTACATTTGGTGGAGTGGGAATAGTAAATTATTCCCACTCGCTATCCAACACTTTCACTACTGTTGCACTCGCTGGAGTGGGAATCGTAATTTTTACCCCCCTGCTATCCAACACTTTCCCTACTGTTGCATTCGCTGGAGTGGGAATAGTAATTTTTACACACCCGCTATCCAATACTTTCCCTGCACTCACTGGTGTGGTAATAGTAATTTTACCAGCCAACTATCCAACACTTTCCATTGCATTTGCTGGAGTGGGAATAGTAAATTATCCCCCTACGCTATCGAACATTTTCCTTACTGTTACACTTGGTGGAGTGGGAATAGAAAGTTATTCCCACCCGCTATCCAACACTTTCCCTACTGTTGCACTCACTGGAGTGGGAATAGTAATTTTTACCCCCCACCCGCTATCCAACACTTTTCCTACTGTTGCACTCGCTGGAGTGGGAATAGTAATTTTTACATACCCGCTATCCAACACTTTCCCTAGTGTTGCACTCATTGGAGTGGGAATAGTAATTTTTACCCACCCGCTATCCAACACTTTCCCTACTGTTGCACTCACTGAAGTAGGAATAGTAATTTTTAGTACTCCGGTATTCAACACTTTCCCTACTGTTACACTCGTTGGAGTGGGAATAGTAATTTTTATCCACCCGCTATCCAACACTTTCCCTTCTGTTGCACTTGCTGGAGTGGGAAAAGTAAATTATTCCCCTCCGCTATCCAAAACTTTCCCTACTGTTGCAGTTTTTGGAGTGGGAATAGTAATTTTATTCCCTACGCTATCCAACATTTTCCTATTGTTATAGTTAATGTAGTGTAAAATATTTTTTGAGAAATAAATATTAATTTTAATATTTTAATTTATTATATATATAATTTATTTTTATATTTATATTATAGCTTTATGTATATATATATATATGTATTTATACTTTTTATTATGTTTCTGACATTTTATAATTAAATAAAATAATTATTTATTAATATTTTTAAGTTAATATATATATAATTTTTTTAAAATATGTATGTTTTATTTTTTATTTATTACATTTATTGTTTATCATTTTTAACTATTTTAAATAATTGTAACTATGTTTTTATTAATTATATTTATCTTTTAATTAATTTGACATTATTTTTAAGACATTTAAAAAAACGATATTTTATACAACGATATTTTTTAAACAAAGATATTTTGGTTTCGATATTTTTGTACTTACCTTTGTAGAGATAGGATGTCGATATTCTGTCCATCGATATTCTGGACTCGATATTGTTGTAGGTCGATATTCGGTCCGTCGATATTATGTCAGTGATCCGACCAGGGCATCCAGCCGGAGGGCCCATTACCGCAGCTACACCTTCAAAGACAGAGGATCAGCAGCCCGGGATGTTCACAGTGAAGAAAGCCTCCAAAGAGAGGTGAAGCACCGGCCTATAGAAGGGGCCCGCGTGCACCTCTCCTCACATTATCCCCGGTACGCTGCCAGCCAGGGCAGTTGGCTCTGCCCCGCCTCACTGCAGGTACGCGAACACCTACAACAGGGCCCGGTCACTGGTACCTTTTGGGCCGCATTGTGGGCAGAGAAAGGGTGCCGCACCAGACCGACAAAGCTATTGGGGCAACTTAGCACAGCTCCAACAGCAGACACCGGAGTGTATCCTGGCACAGGATCTGCATCTCCTCAGCAAAAGCACAGAGGACAGCTCAGTGGGGGAAGGTGAGCAGGCCTCCAGCTTGTCAGTATGCAGGAGGGCCATGACAAGGACTGACAAGGGACTGGGGTAGCACCTCTCACACCTAACTGCAGGTACCAGAGGGGGCTCACCAGCAGCCTCCTTCACCCCATATATGAGTGATATACCAGTGAGAGACGTGGAGGGGACCTTCACCTGCGTGTGCAGGAAACAGGGTGGGTGTGCAGAAAACATGGTGGGCCCCTCAACATGGTGGTCCCTCCCTCCACCCGAGATGAGAAGATGGGCAGTGCATCTAACCAGACAAGAGGTCCAAACCATTGGTGCACCCTTCCGCCCTTAACTGGGGCACTGAAGCTACAGTGACGGGCGCTCACCACAGGAAGAAGACAGGCAACAGAAGCTGGCTGCAAACTCTGGGACCGGCGAGGCTGGTCACCTCAGTGCACAAGTGAAACTGCAGGGGCCGAGGGAAAGGAGGGGAAGAGCCCAGCCACATCCTTGGAATGAGACAGAGGAGTCAGTGACAAATGCAGGGTGCAGCCTCGCAAACTGCACAGGTGATGGAGAGTGAGGTTTCCAGGGTCGCTGCACTGCCATCAGGGAACCAAGAGGGTGCCCCACACCTTCATCCCCCAAACACCATGCCTGGGGCCTAACTGCAGCAATGGCATCTTGTACTAGGCCACTGGCCACCTGACAGCGGACACTGGAGGCCCACCCGGAAGCAGCACAGGAACCCAACGGACGGTTCCAAACCTGCGTAAGTGGCCTGCAATAGGTATTTCCACCCCTAGCAGTGGGCTGACACCAGAGGCACTTGGCCAGGGTGGGCAGATAAGCATACCCAGAAAACCCTCCCAGGCTGTGGTGATGGGAGAAGGTCCTGGCTATCATACACTGACTGACACAGCATCAACCATGACCAAGGAGAGTAGGCCAGGAACAGACCTGGGTATGCACCAGTGGCAGGGAACTAGACATAAGAAACGCTGGCACCCCCTCACCCTACTCCTCACATCATGGGGCTGCTCCACCCCCAAAACAGGGCCCCCAGAACTGGAGATGCCCCCCGGCAAATCCACCGGTACACCCACTTGGCAGCTGCTTTTCTCACAGGCTGTCACTCAACATTGTACAATGGCATTGTCACCGGGAGCACCAGCTGCTGGACTAACAACGGCTCCCACAGGACCGCAGCAGGAATCCACCATGGAAAGGCCACAGCAGTAGGTCGACGTCTGGCGGTAGTGGACTCTAAAATCTCAGACCTTGCGTCCGAAATCAAATCCACCCATTCAGACATTGCAGGCTTCCCGAACCGGATAGATGGGGTGGATCAATTGCTTGTGGCTGTAGAAGACCGCCTCAACACCATTCCAGAGAGGGACTAGGAGCTCCTATACTTCAGAAGCAAGATCACTGTCCTGGAGGACAGAAGCCGGAGAGACAATGTCTGCATCTTTGGTTTTCCAGAACGTGCTGAGGGCGTGGACATCATAGGGCTCCTCAACGATCTCTTTCCCACGCTCACTGGCCTGGCCTTCATCCCACCGCTGGAACTCCAGCGGACGCACAGCATGGGCCCCATGTGACAGGACCAAACAGGGAGACGTTGCCCTATTATAGCCTGCTTCCTCAGGTATGAGCAAGTGCTGTAACTCCTAACTGCGGCCCGATCACACAGCCCCTATGATCACGAGGGGCAAGAAATCCGCATAGCAGTGATTTTTCGTGGGAGACCAACAACCGCCGAAAGGCGTTCCCAGCCCCCCAGCCTCAGTTCTGCCAAATTGACATTAAGGGGCCGATTCCGATCTCGGCCGGTAGGGCTCCGAATCGGATTCGGCTTAACCGGATCCGATTCGGAGCCCTATTTCCCGACCGATTCGTACGCGCGTCCGGGCGAGCGAGTACGATGCGTATTCGCCGACCGACTCGTCCGGGCGTCCCGACCGCTCCGACCGACTCGTTCCCGGGTCTAACCGCACCGACCGACTCGCTCGGACTCGACTCGCACCGCGCAATGGAGACGTTCCCCGGCCGGGTAAGTACGATGCGCGCCGCGAGCAGTCTGACCGAGCCGCGCACTCCGGCTCGAAAGAGCTGTCGGAGCCGTACTTTGGGGGTCCGTGTCGGACCCCCCTGTACGCGTAGCCGCGCGAGTCGCACACAGGGGGACCCATGGGTCCCCCTACCTGTGCGTGTATGGCGCGAATCGCTTCGCCGCGTACACGCTGTAGGGGCGCACTTGTCCGCATCGCACCCATTGAGTCAATGGGAGCCCGCGTACGCGTTGTACGACAGGCTCCCATTGACTTCAATGGGAGTCCGACCGACTCGAGTCCGATGGCATACGTGCGCATCGTACTCGTTCGGTCGGACTGCACGGGTCCGATTCGGTCAGAAATCTCTCCGGGTCCGGCTCGGTCGGAGAGATTTCCGGCCCGAATCGGAATCGGCCCCTTAGTGTGGACTATTTGAACCAGTCCGAATGTGGATAATGAAAGATGGCAGGTCCAAAGACTTTTTGATCTAGAGGCTCTGCGCCTTTTCTTGGAAGGACACTCCATTCATGAAATGGACACTGCTCCCCTGGGATCACACCCCAGCACCTGTTTCCCTGCCATGCCACCTCATCAGGTGGCCGATGTCACAACAGAGAGAAACGTGACAGGGTCAGAGATCTAGAGATGATGGCCAGCTTCCAGGACAACAGGGACCTGTCCCTCAAATCAGTGGCAGCCATCATGCAAGACCAGGGCCAAGACAAATCCTGATCACTGCTGAAGCCCGCCTACACAGATGGCTGAGATGCTTAATGAACCTTCAGGCTTGGCACCCCCTGATGCCGGGGGTCGTGACCATCCAGTGGAAGACAGATGAGTATCCTGTTGCATGGCTGTACTTCTTCTTTACACCGCATGAAATGCACAGCTAGCAGACCATAGTTTTGTGTGGCTGTGCCATGTTTTGTTATCTGTTGCATTGCCTTGGTTGCTGTGTGCCCTCAGACTCCTGCTCCACTTTACATAATGGCAAGCTTTGATGTATTTTAATGTATTCAGATGCATGTTGATGAATTATGATGTTCCCCAATGTTGGACCTGTTGGACTTGCTTGGCCTGATGCCAGGCAGGTAATCACGTTACACCTGGGCCAGAAGAGATACTGAGCTTCCGGCTCACCACTACAGGTAACACCATTCCTACCTCTCCCCTTGGGATCTCTTTCTCCTACACATACTCCAGAGAATGCACTGAGCCACCCTGCGGGCACCTTCCCCTTACTATGATTGACCTCCATGCTTCACTGGACCTGGATTGTGCTATCAATCAGGAGTTTGTATAGTGCGGCTACTCACCCAAGGTGCTGGCTGCTGGAGTGACACCGGGGAGATACCCAGAACCGTGGTCACATAGACTAGACTCCCACTGCGGCCCCACCTGTGTACCAGATATATCTATCCACTTTCTGCCCTGCCCCTCCCGATGGGGCCCACCCTGTCATGCTGGCACCTCAAGCCTAGACCCGCGGCCTTCAGAACCCAGCCCTTGAGACCAGAACATGAGTCAGTGCTGGCTAGTTAATCCCTCCACAGCCTAGCCCCGAACTCCCACCTCCTTCCACTCCCCCCTTTATTCTGCACATTTAGCATCCCACCCAGAATGTGTCCGATGGGTCTGTGTGCCCGACTGTTGCCTCACCCATTCTCATACTCCCCACTCCTCTTCTCCCCAGCCCTCCCTTTACATTCTTTTCTACTCCCCCTCTCTCTCTACCTCCCCCCTACCAGCACCCTCCACCTCCAGGCAACACACCACTTCCTAGGGCCCTCCTCCAGACCACAGTCTGAGTCGCCGCCAGATCTGCATGCTGCCACAATGGCCGTGTCTGCACCTGCCGCCGTCCCACCTGAGCGCCATCTCATGGAACGTCAACAGGCTAACGCACTTCATAAAGCGTAAGGAGGTGTATCTGCAGGCGAAACGGGGGTATTGCCAACCTAGAGTCCGAAAAGCTACGATGGGACTGGTAGGGAGAGTGGTACACAGCAGTTGCCCGATGTCAGCAGAGAATGGGGATTGGCCACACAGGAAATGCCGATTTGCAATTCTCCTTCGGAGGTGCTGCCCATTATGGTCGTTAAGCCCTGGTCTGACCCGGATGGCTGGTATGATTTTGCCAAGTTGAAGCTTGAGGAACCAACACTATGCGCAGGCTCGGTGTATGCCCTTATGGGGCGAAGCGCTCTTACCTCCTCCAACTCAATCTCCTCCTCACCGAGATTGGGGCCTCCTACTATCTAATAGGAGGCGACTGGAACCTAGTGCAGGATGCGGTGCTGGACTGAACCTGCCCACTAGACACGGGCAACAACACAGACAGGGCCCTCCTGGGGGACAAGCTCTCAGACCATGGTCTGGTAGACCACTTGCATCTCTCTGACCCAATGGGCAGGGACTATGCCTACCTCTCGCCGGTGCACAACACCCAATCCAGACTGGACTACTTACTGGCCTCCTACTGGGTGGTAGGTATCACCCGGGACTCTCGGATCCTGGAAATCGACCTCTCTGACCATGCACAAGGCTTGCAATACCTGGACTTAGGCCTCACCTCTTTGGGCCAGAAGCCATGGTGCCTGAATATACAGTGCTACCACACCCCTCAGGGAAAAACCCTAATGTGTGCGCACATCTCCACATACCAAGAGAACAATAGAAGCTCTGTGTCCTCCCACAGGATTCTGTGGGCAGCTGCAAAAGCAACTATCAGTGGCCAGCTCATGAAGGACGCAGCTTTGGAAAACCTGCAGAGAGCAACCTGTCAGAGAGAATTGGAGAGCGAGATTGTGAACCTCATGCACCTTTACACCAGAAAACCCTCCCCTTCTGCACGCCGGCAACTACAGAAGGCCCACATGGCCCTAAACGTGTTATTCACATCTAAAGCCAAATATGCGTTACAGTGGCTCAAAGGCCACCACTATGTAACAGGAGAAAAGGCTGGTCGCCTCTTGGCTGCTCAGTTGTGGCATTAGGAGTCTGCCCTGGCCATACCCGCCATTAACTCTGCGGGGGGTGCGGTCCTCACCCGCCCGCAAGATATAGTTAATGAATTTGCAGCCTTCTACCAGACTTTATACACTCCGGAGACAATGACCAGTGCTGAGCAAATAGAGACCTTCTTCGTGTGTGTGCATCTTCTGAGTCTTACAGAGGAGGGTCGGGCCCTACTGGAAGGAGAAATCAGAAAGGTTGAGATAGCACAAGCCATTTCCAAACTTCCCTACCATAAGACTCCCGGTGTGGACGGCTTCTCCGCAGAGTTTTACAAATGGGCAAAAGGCAATGTCATTGACTCACTCCATGTAGCCATTCAAGAGGCCAAGCGGACGGGTTCTTTGGGCCCCATCTCTAATAAGGCAGTGATAGCAGTAGTCCCCAAACCGGGGAAGAACCCCTTCTGTGTGGCAGTTGTAGGCCCATCTCCTTACTCAATGGAGATATAAAAATCCATGCTGGCGGCTTGCCTTCAGAAGTTGATCCCGTCACTTATAAACCACATGCAAGTAGAGTATGTACCCAGTCACTCCTAAAGGAACCACCTTTGCACCCTCGCACATGCCCTAAATGAGGCTAAAGACTTATCGGATGAGACCCTTGCCCTCTCCATAGACGCCGAGAAGGCTTTCGATAGGATTGAGTGGGGGTACCCTTTTGTTGCCTTGAAGAGGTTAGGGTTCGGAGATCAGTTTATTGCCAAGGTCTGATGTCTCTACGATAATCCCACAATCAATTGTGGTGGCTTCCTGTCAAATCCTTTTCCGTACCAGAGAGGTATATGGCAGTGCTGCCTGTTGTCACCACTACTGTTCTTGCTAGTAATAGAGCCCCTGGCAGCCACCATCCGCCAATCACCACTCCTCAGAGGTATACCCATGCTGGAAGGGTCATACAGGATCAACTTGTAAGCAGACGGCATACTGCTTACCTTCACGGACCTCAGCCATCACCTGCTGACCCTGCTGAACATCATAGCAGATTTTGCAGCCCTGTCAGGGTACTGGGTGGACTAGGATAAGAGCGAGGATGTGCCCCTCTCGTGCATGACCACAAGGGCGGCCATCCATTGCTATCCCTTTCGTTGGACACCATCGCACCTCAAGGACATTGGGATCTTGGTGAACTGGGGCCTGGATCGTATGGTGGTGGCCAATCTGGACCCTCTTATATTCTGCCTGAAACTGGATTTCGAAAAGCAGTCTAATCTGAGCCTATCCATGTGGGGGAAGGTACAGCCAGTGTGAATGGTAACGCTCCCAAGGTTAACATATGCCCTCGGTATGCTGCCGCTCTTGGTTCCCCTAGCAACGCTATGCTCAGTGGATGCAGGGGTCCTTGCTTTTGTGTGGGGGTCCTCCCACCCCTGCCTGGCTTACACCAAACTCCTAGTGCGCCTCTCACATGGAGGCCTGAGCCTTCTGTCGGTCAAGCACTACGCCCTGGCTCTCCACCTCTTGCATATGGCTTACATGCTCCCCGAGATGCCGGACCTACCGCAGTGGGTCTCGGAAGAATGCTTGCTATTGTCAAGTTGGCACAGACTTCAGTCCTTTTTAGAAGGGAGGCACGCCTTTGAAACGTCCTGAAACCCCGAAGCTGCAGGCCATGCGGAAATATTGCCACTGGGCACACTGCCTCCTTGGAGTGGATCCCTGTCTCCATGTGCACGCACCCTTATGGGGCAGCGATTTCCTACGCGTTGGAGGGGAAGTCCTCAATTGGGAACAGTGGCAAGAGGCAGGCATCAACAGTTGGGACCAGGTCATCACAGATGGGACCCTCAAACCGTTCGAGCGGATACGTGAGGAGTTTGGCCTACCTCTCCAACAAAAGTGGCAATATCTCCAACTGCAGTACTGCCTATGATGCAACCTGGGAGCACAGACATGGGCCTTACACCCCTCACCAGTAGTATCCTACCTGAGGATGTGATGCTGCTCCTGAGGGGTTATGGCAGGGTTCTACGACCTCTTGTTAACTGCCACTTATTCTTGCTTCTCTCCTCCACAACCTCCAAACGAAATGGCAAACCCGGCTGCTGATGACGTACAAGGTGGACGAATGGCCAGAAATAATGGAGGTATTTGACAGGGGGACGCGGGAGGCACGCCTGAAATTTTGTCTCTTCAAAACATTGCATGATTTTCACTGGTCCCCAGCGAAGCTGCATATGGTGGGAATGTAGCAACACGCAAACTGTTGGCGGTGCCTGGCCAACCACTGCGACCTGGCGCATGTACTGTGGGAATTCCCCTTTATCCAACTATTCTGGGATGCGGTGGGGAAGTTGTTAGGGGAGACCATGATGCTCATGACCCCTCTCCCCCACTACCTGATTCTTCTAAATGACAAGGGGGTCTTCCCGGACCTCTTCTGCACTCAGTACCACCTTCTGCACACGGCCCTGGCAACAGCCAAAAACTGCATCCTTCACCACTGGCGCTCCCCCAGATCCCCTTCACAAGAGGAGTGGCTGGTGCCAATCTTTCAGGCAGTCATCCACGGGCATGTCATGTATAACCTTCAAGATAGAGCAGAGATATTCCTACAGACGTGAACGCCCTTCCTCCTCCACACAGAGCAGTGAAAAATGGTGAATAGTGGTGCTGAGACCAGCCAACTGCACTGGGACAGTCCACTCCCTCCTCCTCCCCCCAACGTTGGACATGCCCCCAATCTCATGAGCATCCCCATCATTCCCCAATCACCCCTTCTTTCTTACTCCCCCCTTCTCACTACTATCCCCTTCCTCATCTCACCCCTCCCCCTGTTCTCTGTCCCCTCCCCTTCAACAGGATACACCCTACAACATGACCTATTCCATTGAGCTGCAAACATACCACCCTCCCCTTATGCACCAGCCACCTGCCAACAGCATGGGACCTCCTTCTTCCTCCTTCATCCCACCTTAATCAGGCCAAGGGGAAGGTGACCCTCCTATCAGTTACTAACCAGGTATTGCGTCCCACCCAGGCCAGCTGCATGCATTTGATCCTGTTACCAAGGTATAATTCTCCTGAGGACAATGTATGTAATGAATGCTCTTCTTGTTTCCCCCCTCCTGTTGCAGCCCCTCTGTCACCCCCCCTCATCTGGTATTATGTACTGCACCAATGTACTTCTGTGTTTTTTTTCTTCAATAAAGAATTACAACACAAAAAAAGAAAAGAAAAAGGTTTTAATTGTTAGTGACTGATTTGCGGTCTTCTTGCCCGTTAAGCATGGGGGAAATCTAAATTCTCTAACCAAATTCTACTCTGAAGAATACTAGATGAGGGAACCCTAATTAGATACATTAAAGCAGAAACCTGTCAGCATAGCAAAACCTCTGTAGACGTTTTCTAAAGGAAAGGAATATTGTATAGCATGTAGCCACACAACAGAGATGACACAAAGAGGTCTGTACCTCTCAAAGTCTAAGGGAATCTGAATCTACCTGAAGGATGATCTCCAATTAAACCCCCCCAAAAGAACCTTCGAGAATGCCACCATGTGTCTCATTATTTTCCATCTTCAAAACAGTAAAGCTTGGCAACTATCCTTAAGACTTCTTTCATTTGGTCCGCACATCAAAATGTCCTTGAATTCCTCCTGTCTCCCAATTCTGTACAAACAGTAGTCCTCGCTCTATATGTTAAGGCTCCTTATTCTTTTCAAAAGATACTCTTTTCAAACCTCACTATCTCTGTTGCACAATGTGCCTTTCTGTTCATAAGATCACACAACTGTACCTGCAGAGGAGAGAAAAACATTGCATGCAAAGCAAACATTCACGTAGAGCATCAAGAAATCCCAATGCTTAAGGCCTTTGTCAACTTAATATGGTAAGCATCTCAGTACATGTTAAATGCATGATTTAACAAGTACGTATACAATAAAATATAAATGCAGAGTAATATTCAAAGGAATACATTTTCAGTTACAAAAAAAATTCAAAGTATTATGAAAATGAATACGGGAATACATGAGAATTAAAAATGTTATTCAAGGTAAACAGTCTAAATATCGAGTTGTTAATGTCGACTTGCACTAATATCGAGTGCAGAATATCGTTTGTCAAAAATATCGACTGTCAGAATATCGTGGACAAGAATATCGAGTCTAAGTTAAGTAATATCATTTTAAAAAATATCGAAGTCATTAATATCGTTTGCAAAAATATTGTTGTTAAAAATATCGTTTTTTTAGTTAGTGTTATGTATTTTAGTATGTATTTTAAATGTATGTGTTCTATTTTTTTCTCTAAGTATTGCATTTGTTTTTTAATATATGTGTTACATTTTTAGAAGTTATTAATTTTATTTTAAGTAAATTTTGCGTTTTAGTTCCGTAGCGGTTTGTGGGTTTATAGGGAATAGGGTGGGAAGTAATTTAATTATAATAAATATATTAATAATTTTTAGAAGTTATTAATTTTATTTTAATTAAATTTTGCGTTTTAGTTCCGTAGCGGGTTGTGGGTTTATAGGGGAATAGGGTGGGAAGTAATTAAATTATAATTAATTTATTAATATTTTTTATTAATTAATATTTATGTATTTAATATTTTATATTGTTAATTGTGGGAATTAATGTATTATTAAATACTTATTAATGGGTTGTTAATTAATTATTAATTAATCGGTAATTATTGTAATTGTGTCATTTTTTTAGGAGTGCGTTGCGGGTTGATAGGGAAGTAGGGTGGGAAGTAATTTATTTTTAATACATTTTTTAATATTCATAATATAATGTTTATTTAATGTTATTTTATAGTGTTAATTGTGTGAATTAATTTATTATTAATTTCTTTTATTTGGTTTGTTAATTGTTATTAAATAATTAATTATTTGTTAATACATTGTTAATTGTGTCATGTTTTACGACATTGGTGGTGTCAATTATAGGGGAATATGGTGGGATGTAAAATATTTATAATTAAATAATATAATTAATTGTTAATTAATGCTAATTAATTAATTAAATATTATATATGCTAATTGTGGAATAAATTTGATGTGTGAGTTGTGGCGTTTATAGTTGTAAATGTTGTGAATAACATTTAAAAAAATTAATTAATGATCTGTTGTTAATTATTATTAATTTATTAATGTAAATTAGTAATGGCAATTGTGTAAATATTTTAAGGTGTGTGTTTTTGTGTTTATTGGGGTAGAGGGTTGAAAGTAATATACTTTAAATAAAATAATCATTAGTTGATCATTATTATTCATTTATTAATTGATAAATATTGTTAGTAATTGTTTTGTTTTTATTTTGGTTGGGGATTTAGGTTCAATAGTTGTAATGTTTTGTTTTATCCCCTCTGCTATCCAACACTTTCCCTACTGTTGCACTAATTGGAGTTGGAATAGTAATTTTATCCACTACGCTATCCAACACTTTCTCTACTGTTGCATTCATTGGAGTGGGAATACTAAATTATTCCCCTCCGCTATCCAACACTTTCCCTACTGTTGCACTCGCTGGAGTGGGAATAGTAATTTTTACCCCTACGCTATCCAACACTTTCCCTACTGTTGCACTCACTGGAGTGGGAATAGTAATTTTCACCCCTCCGCAATTCAACACTTTCCCTACTGTTGCACTCGCTGGAGTGGGAATAGTAATTTTTACCCCTACGCTATCCAACACTTTACCTACTGTTGCACTCGCTGGAGTGGGAATAGTAATTTTTATGTCTCCGCTATCCAACACTTTCCCTACTGTTGCACTTGCTGGAGTGGGAATAGTAATTTTTTCCCCTTTGCTATCCAACACTTTCTCTACTGTTGCATTCATTGGAGTGGGAATAGTAATTTTTTCCCCTCCGCTATCCAACACTTTCCCTACTGTTGCACTTGCTGGAGTGGGAATAGTAATTTTTACCCCTACGCTATCCTACACTTTCCCTACTGTTGCACTCATTGCAGTGGGAATAGTAAATTATTCCCCTCCGCTATCCAACACTTTCCCTACTGTTGCATTCATTGGAGTGGGAATAGTAAATTGTTCCCCTCTGCTATCCAACACTTTGGGGCCGATTCCGATTCGGGCCGGAAAAAGCACCGACCGACTCGGATCCGGAAAAAATACCGACCGACACGTACCAGTGGCGCCCGACACGCCAAGTACGATGCAAGCCGCGATAAATCCGACCGACACGTCAGGAAACCAAGCCGACCGACCGAGCCGCTCGGAAAATAGCAATCCGGCCGGAAAAACACGCGAATCCAACCGACCGACACGCACCCGGAACAAATCCGACCGAATCGTACCCGCCAACTCCAACCCGCAAAGTACGATGCAAGGCGCGAAAAACACGACCGAGTCGGACGGAGGACAAGCCGTACGACCGACACGCATACAAAACCGAGCCGAAGCAACACAATACACCGCGACCGACGCGTACGCAGCATACAAAACTGCACAAACACAGCGTGAACGAAACGGAAAACACCGTACGAGACCAATGCAGGGTCCGACTCGGTCACAAGAACGTTTCCAACATACACAAACAGCACAAAGGAAAAATCAACCAAAAAAGGCCAAACAAGCAATTACCAAGCCAATAAATACTGGGGGGTGGGGACAGAGAACAAAGACACACCCACAACTCCACCTATATAAAGGACACAAATCACTACCATGAGCCTTTGCAAATGCCATTCCACTGCCAGCACCCAAGAGAAAGCAACCACACACCCACAGCTCATCCCTCACACAAGCCACACACCAGCAGCACACCAACAAATACCTACCTCACATACACCCAGCACAACACACACCCACACACCCTCACCTGCACACCAACACACACATCACCCACCATCACCACCCATCACCATGCCCCCCAAGAAGAATCACAAGTTCCTAGATTGTGAATTGGAAGTCCTGGTAGACGAGATCCTCAGGGTAGAGCCACAGCTGTTTGGCACATTGGTCCAACAGACCCCCATGTCGCAGAAAACCAAGATGTGGGAGAGGATCATCAACAGGGTGAACGCACAATCACCATGTCGGCGCACAAAGAGCGACATCCAGAACAGGTGGTATGACGTGCGCAGGAGGGTACGGAAACTGCTGAAGCAAGATTACATCAACAGCCAACACACCGGCAGTGGCCCTCCTGCCAAGCCAATATACCTCAGGCCCTGGGAGGAGAAGGTGCGGGCCATCCTACCGCCAGTGAGCATATATGGACTAGAGGACATCCCAGAGCCTGGTGAGTACACAACAAATGTACACAATATACTGCCACAAAACACACACACATCACTGTCAAGGGGAGAGTCAAACCATGCACTCATAGCAATTACACAGCAACTAGAACAGAATCATCCCAAAATGTGTATGTCAGTCAGATAAACCCAACACATGCCATCAAAAAAGTCACATCCAACTGTGCCAACACATGTACAAACACAACCACAACTACAGCTAGGCAGTGGCACAAATAGAACTAACACACACATCCACACATGTAGCCACCACAACAACACCAACACACAGTGAAGACCACTCAAAGGAAGGAATTCTGTGTATGCTGGCCAAGTCAGTGTAGCCAATAGCATCATGGGAGTCGCAGTCACACATATTGCCCCCCCACAACTGTCCCATCAACACCACCATGAACCATGCGCACATCACAGGGAGTGGAGAAGGACTCACAAGATGGCTGACACTGGCTACTGCTGTGAGGAGCACAAGGCCCTGCTGCCAACTGTGCACCAACAAACAGCAGGACACCACTGACTGACATCCTGAGAGACAACTTACACTCCCTGCAATGCAAGCACGTTCCATGGTGGGATATCTGGCTGGCTGGGTGGGAAGGGGGACTTGCAGCACTGACCATAGTCACCAGCACCTCCCCTCACACCCCCCCCAACACAAACTCCACAGTACCCACCTGGTAGAATGCAATGCCCTCCATCCTAACACAAGATCCCACAAAGCACCACCACCCTGGCTTATGTTGTGTGAAGCACAGGGACACTCTTGGGACTCTTAGCCAAACAACTGCCAGGACAACACTCCCAGCCATCCTGTCAGCACAGCCAGCCCACCCCACAGGGAAGCAGAGTCAAAAGGAAGGAAGCATGGGCATGCTGGGAAGGGGGTGGAGGCAATAGCATGATGGGAGTCGTAGTCACAGACATTGCTCAGCCTCACAACTGGCCCATCAACACCACCCTGAACCATGCTCACATCACAGGGAGTGGAGAAGGACTCACAAGATGGCTGACACTGGCTACTGCTGTGGGGAGCACAAGGCCCTGCTGCCAACTGTGCACCAACAAACAGCAGGACACCACTGACTGACATCCTGAGAGACAACTTACACTCCCTGCAATGCAAGCACGTTCCATGGTGGGATATCTGGCTGGCTGGGTGGGAAGGGGACTTGCAGCACTGACCATAGTCACCAGCACCTCCCCTCACACCCCCCCCAACACAAACTCCACAGTACCCACCTGGTAGAATGCAATGCCCTCCATCCTAACACAAGATCCCACAAAGCACCACCACCCTGGCTTATGTTGTGTGAAGCACAGGGACACTCTTGGGACTCTTAGCCAAACAACTGCCAGGACAACACTCCCAGCCATCCTGTCAGCACAGCCAGCCCACCCCACAGGGAAGCAGAGTCAAAAGGAAGGAAGCATGGGCATGCTGGGAAGGGGGTGGAGGCAATAGCATGATGGGAGTCGTAGTCACAGACATTGCTCAGCCTCACAACTGGCCCATCAACACCACCCTGAACCATGCTCACATCACAGGGAGTGGAGAAGGACTCACAAGATGGCTGACACTGGCTACTGCTGTGGGGAGCACAAGGCCCTGCTGCCAACTGTGCACCAACAAACAGCAGGACACCACTGACTGACATCCTGAGAGACAACTTACACTCCCTGCAATGCAAGCACGTTCCATGGTGGGATATCTGGCTGGCTGGGTGGGAAGGGGGACTTGCAGCACTGACCATAGTCACCAGCACCTCCCCTCACACCCCCCCAACACAAACTCCACAGTACCCACCTGGTAGAATGCAATGCCCTCCATCCTAACACAAGATCCCACAAAGCACCACCACCCTGGCTTATGTTGTGTGAAGCACAGGGACACTCTTGGGACTCTTAGCCAAACAACTGCCAGGACAACACTCCCAGCCATCCTGTCAGCACAGCCAGCCCACCCCACAGGGAAGCAGAGTCAAAAGGAAGGAAGCATGGGCATGCTGGGAAGGGGGTGGAGGCAATAGCATGATGGGAGTCGTAGTCACAGACATTGCTCAGCCTCACAACTGGCCCATCAACACCACCCTGAACCATGCTCACATCACAGGGAGTGGAGAAGGACTCACAAGATGGCTGACACTGGCTACTGCTGTGGGGAGCACAAGGCCCTGCTGCCAACTGTGCACCAACAAACAGCAGGACACCACTGACTGACATCCTGAGAGACAACTTACACTCCCTGCAATGCAAGCACGTTCCATGGTGGGATATCTGGCTGGCTGGGTGGGAAGGGGGACTTGCAGCACTGACCATAGTCACCAGCACCTCCCCTCACACCCCCCCCAACACAAACTCCACAGTACCCACCTGGTAGAATGCAATGCCCTCCATCCTAACACAAGATCCCACAAAGCACCACCACCCTGGCTTATGTTGTGTGAAGCACAGGGACACTCTTGGGACTCTTAGCCAAACAACTGCCAGGACAACACTCCCAGCCATCCTGTCAGCACAGCCAGCCCACCCCACAGGGAAGCAGAGTCAAAAGGAAGGAAGCATGGGCATGCTGGGAAGGGGGTGGAGGCAATAGCATGATGGGAGTCGTAGTCACAGACATTGCTCAGCCTCACAACTGGCCCATCAACACCACCCTGAACCATGCTCACATCACAGGGAGTGGAGAAGGACTCACAAGATGGCTGACACTGGCTACTGCTGTGGGGAGCACAAGGCCCTGCTGCCAACTGTGCACCAACAAACAGCAGGACACCACTGACTGACATCCTGAGAGACAACTTACACTCCCTGCAATGCAAGCACGTTCCATGGTGGGATAACTGACTGGCTGGGTGGGTGGGTGGGAAGGAGGTCTGGCTGTCAACCAAACACAATCAATGCAGACCATGTTCACACCCCAGAGAATACATAGAAATGCCCAAATAATGCAGGACAATGTGCCACACCAATATCAACCCCTGACTGTGACGACTTAGGACAATACAATGTACAGGCCCGCACCCCGAGGCACAGTCACAACTGTCAGGTGTGTCAACCACTGATGCCTGCAGAAACATGACATACATTGTTTGTGTCTCCCAAAAACAGGTGATGATAGGGACACAGCAGCAGACGCTGAGGAGTCCCAGTCCCAGGCTCAAGAGGATGCCGAGCTCACTGGCGTCGTACAGCCTCTGTCCTCCTCGGACGATGAAGAACAACCTGGCACATCCGGTGCAAGTCAACATGCTGCACCAGCAGGACCACCAGCTGCAGCACCAGCAGGTCCACCAGCTGCACCCCCTGCACCCACCCCTCCAACGACTGTCACCACGAATACCATCCCTGCCGACATGGACAGAATAAGGAACAACACCAGCGCAGTGACCCTGGACCAACCTGGGGCCATGGACACCACCACCACCACCAACCCCCAAGGTGGACCAGGGTTATCTGTGCGTGCAACTGCACACACTGCACATGTCAGCAGGGGTGGTGGGAGGGGTGGGAGACAGAGGTCGCTGCTTGCAGACGTTGCTGGTGTGCATGAAGACCCACAACTGGTACGCATAGCTGATGCGTACCAGTCCAGCACCGGAGAGCTCAGCCAGGTAGTGGGGCTCCTCAGAGACATCAAACAGCAGCAGGCTGCCCATCATGCCCGCTTGGACTCCCACATGTCCCAAGTGGAGTCACACATGTCACGTGTGGACTCCCACATGTCACGTGTGGACTCCCACATGACCCGCGTGGAGTCCAAGTGGGATGTACTACATGAGATGACGGCGGTGCACAGGGACATTTTACAATGCCTCCGCCAGATGACCAGCAACCAGTCCACACCTCCCTGTGTGCCAACAACATCTGGTACCGAACAAACTGCAACTGCCACAGGGAGGGAGGAGGACTCTGGCGGAGAGTCCCCTGCACCGCAGCAGCCTGCACTTGAGGGCCCCCCCCAAGAAGAGGGGTCGTCCGAGGAGGGGAAAGTGAGAGGCTGATGGCCAAGCGCAACTCCCAGGAAGCCTGAACCTGTTCTGGATTTTCGCCTTTGTGCACAGACTGTTCACCCTGTTGATGGCAACACTACTCCCACACATTGCATGGGGAGTATAAGTTGGAACAATGTGTCAGACAACAGTGGCCCCGATACTGGGGATCCTGTCTACCTGGACTTTCTATTCATCTAGGAACTTGGGATTGCAAGATTCATGTACAGCACAATCCATCCTATGCACTATTATCACAATAAACACACTAATACACCATACTTGCCTCTGTCGTGATTCCAACGTGGGTGCTGTTATGGGGATGATGAACTGCAAAATTACACAGTGTATGCGAACTGCAACAGCAAGGACAACACAGGCATGTGAGTACAGGCAACGTGACACATATGAGGGAGACACACCACCAGGGCTACACAACACATACACACCTAGGCCATCTGACTCATTGCCTACACTGATGTTGCCAGGGAAGACGGTGCAATGCACAGACACCACACCCATTCCCAGTTGTAGTCAAGTAGCCCACAGGTGCAGTAAGCAAATGGCAGTCAAATGTGTGACCACAGACAACGCACATCACTAAGTGAAGCACAGGTTTATTACACAGTAGCAACATGCCGTAACCACTACAGATGCAAGGTAACCCCACCTGGTAGCGGGCACACAGTCAACAACTGTAGACAGAAGGAAGTCCATGGGTGTGGCGCACATCACCTGTAGGGACACAACAGCTACCAGCCTGGATGTGCAATCACGTCGTCGGTGGACACAGTTGACCAAACGAATCTGAAAGTACCCTGTGAAGGACAGAAATGACACACAGTCAAAAGCAATGCAGTACAGGACAGAACAGCAAAACTCATGCACAATACATGTTACAAGATACCCACCCAGAACCAAGTTAGCATGTCAACACTGTTGGGGAGTACAGCCCACCTGTCACCACACATCGCAACACACATCCTGTCAAGTAGCCCATGGACACACTCCAACAGCACCAGAGCACCACCCACACATCATGCCAACTCACATCATTCACATGACACCTCAGGATACTCACATTCAGCTAAAGAAGTTGGTGATGAGCTGTGTGCGGACATCACCATCACCATCATCATCATCATCGTCACTGGCATCGTGGTCCAGGCCAGGATCCTCCACAGGTGGCGGATGTTGGTCATCGTCATCCTGGATGAGAGGCAACTCCTTCCGCACTGCCAGGTTGTGGAGCATGCAGCAGACGATGATAATCTTGCACACTTTCGCAGGGGCATATGGGAGGGACCCTCCGGTCTTGTCCAGGCAGCGGAAGCGGCTCTTCAGGAGACCAAAGGTCCGCTCAATCACTCTCCTGGTCCGACCATGTGCCTCATTGTAGCGCATCTGGGCAGGTGTCACAGGGTTCCTGAGGGGTGTCAGCAACCACGGCATGTTGGGGTATCCCGAGTCACCTACGGACAGACAAGTGCACATCAGCTGACTTGGAAAAGTGGGCGGAATACTACAGATCAGATCACACACAATGGCACAAAGTCAGTACACACCGACAAGCCAGGCACGCTGGTTCTGCATCTGTGCCATCAACCTGGGGATGCGACTACTCCTCATCACAAAGGCATCGTGTGCTGAACCAGGGAAACGGGCACACACGTGTGTGATGGTCATGTCTGCAAGACACACCACCAGTGCATTGACCGAGTGGTAGTGCTTGCGGTTCCTGTAGGCCTGCTCCTGGGCCTGTGGTGGTACCAAAGCCACATGTGTCCCATCAATGGAGCCAATGACATGCGGCATCCTCCCCAGGGCATAAAAGTCACTCTTCACGTCAGTGAGTCGTCGCAGTCTAGGGAAATAGATGTACCGGTTCAGGAAGAGCAACATTGCCGCCAAAACATCGCGGAGCACACGGCTGAACATGGTCTGTGACATCCCACCAGCAGACGCCACAGTATGTTGGAAGGTACCGGTGGCAAAGAAGTGTAGGGCTGCCATCACCTTCACCTTGGGGGTCAGCGCTGTAGGATACGGCCGGCCAGGCTGCAAATGTGGGGACAACTGCACTGCAAAATCCTCAATCAGCTGCCTGGTGAAGCGGTACCGTCGGATGCTGTCCCGTTCCACCATCGTTGCCAGGTCTGGGAATGGCCGATGGACAGCAGGAGCCCTGCAGTGCAGAGGAGAAGTAAGCAAGATCGTCAGTCACCCCACATATGCGGCATTGAACACACTCAAGATCCCAACATACATCATCATGAGGCACAACTACATGAAGTGTGCAGTACCGGAACGACATTTATGGTACATACATGGCCAACATCTGTCAACACGGTCCTACAGGTGGCATCAATTTGTCCCTGTTTGGCCCATTGGATATCATGATGCTGTGTCACAGTCACCCCCCAGTGACATGTGAGGACAGATGTGCCCCAGGCACCACAGCTCAACGACAGGCACATTCCCAGGGACCCTGTAATGCCACATGGACACTGGCATCACCTGGAGTATCATGTGTACACCACAACAAAACAAACATGACCCCCACAGGTAGTGGCCACACTTGCCATGGCAGGAGAGCCATGGACGTCTGTGACACACACGCACAACATCAGAGTCCATGCACACACAACGTGGATGTGGAGACTGTCTCCCATTGTGCACATGAAATCAGAGACATTGTAAACACTACATGCACAAAGACTGTGGAGGGCCATCACTATTGTGCCACTGGGACACCCTGGCTCAAACATACCGTCCCACATGGGACTCACGGGGTATGTGACATGACATACACAAACACCACTGTGAAATGTGACCATGGCACATGCACAGATATGAACAGTTGCACATCACAGTGGTCACGTACACGTAACACCCATGATCCTGTCCCCATGAACACGTGCACAGCCTGGGGGTGGCTGCCCACAGGTGACACCCACAGGACAACATGTACACCAACATACACACAATAGGAAATGCAGCCTTACATGCCTTATGATAAGGTTTGGACAGGCTGTCGTGATGTAGGTGTGCCCCTCACTCCCTGGGAGCTATCTGTGGCTGGCATATGTCCATCTGAGACAGGCATGCTGACATATGCCAGTCACATGTACAGTGATGCGTTGTACTGCAATGGACCGATCGGTGCCTCCGGCCGGCCCATTGCATTCAATGTGCGGGTACGCGTTGTACCCCTGTGCGCGTTGAACAGCAATGGACCGATCGGTGCCTCCGGCCGGCCCATTGCATTCAATGTGTGCGGGTACGCGTTGTACCCCTGTGCGCGTTGTACTGCAATGGACCGATCGGTGCCTCCGGCCGGCCCATTGCATTCAATGTGTGCGGGTACGCGTTGTACCCCTGTGCGCGTTGATACTGCAATGGACCGATCGGTGCCTCCGGCCGGCCCATTGCATTCAATGTGTGCGGGTACGCGTTGTACCCCTGTGCGCGTTGAACAGCAATGGACCGATCGGTGCCTCCGGCCGGCCCATTGCATTCAATGTGTGCGGGTACGCGTTGTACCCCTGTGCGCGTTGTACTGCAATGGACCGATCGGTGCCTCCGGCCGGCCCATTGCATTCAATGTGTGCGGTACGCGTTGTACCCCTGTGCGCGTTGTACTGCAATGGACCGATCGGTGCCTCCGGCCGGCCCATTGCATTCAATGTGTGCGGGCACGCGTTGTACCCCTGTGCGCGTTGAACAGCAATGGACCGATCGGTGCCTCCGGCCGGCCCATTGCATTCAATGTGCGAGGTACGCGTTGTACCCCTGTGCGCGTTGAACAGCAATGGACCGATCGGTGCCTCCGGCCGGCCCATTGCATTCAATGTGTGCGGGTACGCGTTGTACCCCTGTGCGCGTTGAACAGCAATGGACCGATCGGTGCGCACCCATTGACAATGGGCTTGCCTGGCAACGGACGCGTTTTTGAATATTCGAACGAGTCGGTTGCTGGAAAATCAGTTGGTCACCCACAACAATGTTGCAAAATCATGTATGTCATGAAGTTGAAGATTTGAAGGATGCTGTGGGCGTGTTTTGGTGCTGCTATTCCATGGATTGGCCAGATTCAGAAGATGCAAACGACTTGGACCTATCACTTTGGACACAAGGGACAGTATCTGCCTCTCCAGCACATATATATTGCTGCATGTTCCCCTGAGAGCCCACTTGCCTGCACTACATGCTCCAGGACGACATCTGCCACTGCACTGCTGCTGTCTCTGCCCCTCTGGACCCTGCAATGGCACGTACTGTGGAGAGAGCCCCAGCCTTCAGCCTTGAAGAGAACCAGGCCCTGCTGGACAGCCTACTTCCACAGTACAGCAAGCTGTATGGGACACCAGGGGAGCAGGTGAGTGTTCTGTGCACTGCCTTTCTGAATGTGCATTTTGTCTGACTAGCAAGGCTGAGAGTCAGCACACCACTGGCTAGCAGGCTCACTGAGTAGTTGTCACCCCCCATAGTGTGTAGTGACTTGCACTGGACAGGTATGGTGCAGTGACAGTGCTTCTGAACAGGGTTTTACTCCCCATGCTATGATACCATGTAGTGACTTCTGGAAAACTGTCCATGGGCAGCCGTGCACTGCCTGGGTACACCATGTGCCCCTGTGATTGCGACATGTATATGCAACTGTGTCATGCACGGATATGTTGCATGTGTAGTAATGTCCTTATCACTTTGTCATCCTGACAGGCTTCTGCCCATCGGAAGCATGAGATCTGGAAGGACATCGTCCGGGCTGTCCGGTCCGTGGGGGTCTACAAGCGCCGGATCCGCAACTGCCAAAAGAGGTGGCAGGACCTTCGGGGCTGGACCCGGAGGATTGCACGGGTCCAGCTGAAGCTGTCGCCTCCTCGCAGGAGGGGCGGAACACGGACCCTGACCCCCACATGCTCAGGATCCTGGCGGTGGTCTTTCCAGACCTGGATGGGCAGCTGAAGGCCAGAGAGCAGCAAGGAGGGGTGAGTCAAAGACTGCACTGTGTACTCTGTCTAACATGTTATGTGCCCTCCTCGGGCCAGGTTGAACTGCCACAGTACAGCAGTCATGTTGTCCAGGAGCCATGTCCCTCTATTGTGCACTGCCCACTCCTCATCTGATACCCAGGTGTGGCCCTTACATGCAGGGAATTCTGTCACTTAGGACTGTGTCCTTGCAGTTTGCTTGACTCAAGGTGGGAGACAGCATCTGTTTCCCTGACTCTGTGGTGGGCATCATGGGTGGGTCCATTGCTTACACAATGCCTGTATTCTGACATGTATTCAGCGTGTTACTTTGATCTGTGGTCCAATTGCTGAGCTGATCCACCACATGTGGCTGGGGTACCTGGCACACACCCATGCTGCGGGTGGGAACAATGTTTGGGCCCCAGGAGTATGTATATGACGTGTGTCACACATACTTAGCCAGCTGCCTACAGTCCAGGGCTCATCCCTCATTCATGTGGGGCTGGACAGGCATGCCTACTCCAGGCCATACAATACACTCTGTACTCCCACTCCCGTGTATCAGAGGACACATTGTGCACAGTGATTTGCCCCTCAGGTGTCTGCCTCTGTGTCAGTGTGCTGTGGATTAGTCGCCAGGACTGCTGTGGAGTTTCTTGGTAGGGGCTCAGCATGCCACTGGAGATGTGACCATAGGAGACGATACTTGTGTGACACATAGGTGTCTGATCAGCTGCCCATGCAGACTGGGGCATGTAAATGTGAAGTTCAGGCAGCTGTTCCCCATGCACAGCAGAGTGTGAGGGGCTCAGGTTCAGAGGGTAGTGTCACAGGTCTCCCATATGTCCAATAGGTATGACCTGGACAGATGAGGGTTAAGAGGATGTGTTGTGGGGGGGATGTACATGTGCACTTGTGCAGCTCCAGGACTTGCATTCCCCATGACCTACTATTGTGACACAGTGCAGAGTGTTGTTGTCTGGCTGCAAAGTCATACATCACTGAGACAGTGATGTATGACTTTGCAGTCATGCCTCCGCCATGGCATGTGTCTACTGATTGGTGAGCCTGCAGGGGAGTGACATGTGCTACATGCACACCATAGTGGCGCTGGCTATCAGGACATGGGTGCATCATGGTGTCTGTCGCTGGTATGCATCACATGCATTTCCTATTTGACTCTGGGCATCCCTTTCATCCGGAAACCTGTACTGACTCAGTGGCAAGAGCTGTGATGTGTCCACACCGTGTTCTCTGCACTGTCCAACTACTGTGTACTTGGTGCATGTGTCAACACTGGGGTGTTGCAATCCAACAGACACCAGACAGATGGGTGCAAGGCCATGTGGGATGTGAGTGCCATGCTTGGCATCAGACTGACAATTGACTTCTCCTGTTCAATTAGTGCACTTTTAGCAATGTACAACTAATGATGCCAGGGCTTGCTCTGTGATGTGCTGTGCTCACAGTGGTGTGTGCGTTATGTGCAGGTGACTGATGTCTGTCTGTTTCCCCATTGTTTGCAGATACATCCACGGCCACGGAAGGGGACAGCTCCACGGACCAGGAGGAGCCGGAGAGCCAGACTGGGTCAGCAGCCGAGGAGTGGTCGGAGGGACCCAGTGGCACGGAGGGCGAGGGGAGCCACACCGAGGAGTCCTCAGCAGCATCCACCTCAGCTGAGGACCAGAGCAACTCGGAGGATGACTCCCTTGTGGAGGCGGGTGTCAGCAGCCACCACACCCCAGCTAGTGTTGCTGTCCCCGCCACCACCAGCACCACCACCGCCCTCCCATCGGCTCCCATTCCCCAGGTCCGTGGAGGCTCCCATGTCCGGGAGCGTGTCTCCTTTGGGCCAGGCACCGCACCCCTGCCCCTGTGTCCCCTGCTGCCCTGAGTGAGGAGTCTGTGTACCTCCTTCGCCAGCTCCATGTAGGGCAGACAGCCATGCTGAGTGTCCTCCATGCGCACACCGCGCTGTTGACTCAGCTGGTGTCGTTCATGGAGGGCATCTCATCGGGCATGTCTGACCTACAGAGGGGCAATAGGTCCATGGACTCCTCCCTGACGGCAGCAGTGTCCCTCCTCAAACGGTCCCTCACCCCTCCTGCCTCTGCTCCATCCACACTCCCCAGCACCTTACCCATCCCAGGCACACACACACTGGCACACACCAGCACACACACATCCAGCACACTGACACACACGCCAATGACAAAACGCACACGCACGCACATTCAGGGGACTGAAGCCAGACTCACAGGGGATGGGGCCCTGGAACACACACACGCATCCACATGCACTGCGCAGTCCTCAGTTCCCTCTCCCTCCAAAGCACCCTCCCTTGCCTCACCTGCAACCCCAAAGTCACAGCAGCTCTTCCTCTGTGACCTCGGCCTCTTCCCCACCGATGAAGCTGCTCCAGCATCCCGGGGGAAGAGGAAGCCCACCCACACGGAGCAGAGTGCCCCTCGCCCCCGGACACCCTCCCCCAGGCGCAGACGGACTGAGGCCCCCACCCGCAAGTCCCCCGGAGTGCTAAGAGCAAGACCCCGCCACCGCCCTGCAGCTCAGGCACAAGGTCTCCGTCCTCCATCCCTCAGGCCCCCACTGCACAGGTGCCCCCACCACACCCTGCCCCAGGTTCCCCCACCCACAGATATACCATCCCCAAGATGCTCCGGCCTTCTCCCCCTGCCACTTGCTCTCCCAGCACCACACCCCCGCTGCGCTTGTCTGTGCCACTGATGTGGTGAGGGTGTCCCCCCTCTGTCCAACCCACCTTGCCTGTTCCCCATTCTCCTCCCCTGGAGGTAGGCACTGCAGTGGAGTCCACTACCGCCCTGTCTGACTTGGGCACTGCAGTGGCGGACCTGTCCACCCCATCTGCAGGGTCCACTGCAGTTGTGCCGGCACCCACGACATCTGTGTCATGCCCCCCAGTTGTGCCGGCACACACCATGTCAGACACCTCCACTGCAGTTGTCAGTGGCTCTCCAGCACCCACCACCCCTTCCCTGACTCCCCTGGTGAGCCCTGATCCTGTCCCTGCGGTGCCTGGCCTGCCCCCCGGTTGCCCCTCCTAGTGGATTGTCCCTGGTATTGTGCAGGCATGCGTAGGGTGACATCTGCCAGTGTCACCCTGTTTGAACTTTGACAATGGACTGGCCATTGGCCTTTGCTCTTTTTCAGGACTTCGTTTGGCCTCAACACATATGCTGAATAAAGCAACTTTCTTTTCTCTAGTGCTCATGCTTCAGATGTACATGTTGTTGGTGCAGCTAACCATGCCCTTGCTGCAGTGATGGTGATATCTGGTCTCATGATTATGAAGTGTTACTGTGCAGGAACCCATGTGGTCCAGGGGGAATGTGTCCTATCATGTGGTGTATCCATGTCATCAATAGCAGCATCTGAGGGTGTCATGTGTTCAGTATTTGGCAATGGGTTTCCTACTTACATTGGCAATTTCATATCTGTGGCTTCCACCCCTGCACATCTGTTGTGCCTGCCATCGTTGCATTTGTCTACTTCCCTGACCGTGTTGCCATCTCCAGTGGACATGCAGGTTTGGGCATCAATGGGGAGGGACTCATCCGTGTAGTCAGTGCAACATTGCTATACAAGTGTGTTGGATCTGTGCTGATGATTCCGTTGGCACATCCATGACCAGGCTGATGTGATGGGAGCCCTCATTTGGTGCTAATTGTTGATTGTGTGACCAAGTGCTCAGCTGACATGATGGGGCCCTACTGAGGCAACATATGGCACAGCTTTCCTCACACAGGAGTGGAGTCCCCTCATGGCAGTGTGTACACGTGTGACATTGCCTGCGCCCAAGGTGTGTGTTGTATGTGCATGTCTGTGTGTTCACTTCCATTCATCTGCGCATGCTGTGATCCCTAGTGTTGTACCTGTTTGTGATGCTTGCTGACTTGAGCTATGTTCCCCCAAAGTCTTCTCCCTGTGTTCTCTGTGATGTGGGTGCATGGCACATTACTGGTCATCAGGGTGTCACCCATAGGTGTGTTTGCTGTCAGGGCAGAGTTTGTGTGCTGACGCAGATGGGTCACAGTCAGGTTTCCCTTTGGCACTTGTTGTTTGCCCCTGTCATGTGATTTCCAGTTTGTGTTATCTTTCAGTGATTGTGACACGTTGTGTGTGTGACTGCTGGCACTCCTTAGGGTCCGGGCTGCAATGTTGGTTGTTGTCTATGTGTGTTCTTTGTGGGTGACCTTGGCTTCTTCATTGGTGTGTGACTGTGGCTGGGATCCCATTGGTCGGTGTGGTATTGCCGTCATGTCCATGTACAGCGTAGTGTGCAGTGTGTCAGACATTCAGGAGTCTTGTTGAGTGTCCATGTGTGATGTGTTTCTACACCTTGGTTCCCACCCACCACCCTGGAATAGTAATGGGTGCATGTGCAATGTCACCAGTGCATGTGTACTTCACTGCTGCACATTGTTGGAGGTCGAGGGGTGTGGTGTTGAGTGTGTGCAGATGAGAGTTGTTGCCCGGCTAGGCCCCTGCCTCCATGTTGGCCTTGGCTTACTGGCCATGCTGATTGATTTGTGCTTGTGTAGGTGTGATGGTAGTTAGTTGCTCAGGACACCTGACTGTGGTTCACAGTGTGAACGACATTTAGCTTTGTCATCACAGTGGTATTTTTCTTCAGCCCAGGGTCACCACATTGTGGGGGCCCTGGGGTGGTGCTGTGGTGTGTCTGTGACTTGCTGTGTCAGTTGTTGTTCCTACGTGCCTGTGTGACATGTGTGTTTTGTGCTCCCTCTCACCTGTCAATGCCTGCTTGCCCACATAGGGGATTTGGATCCATGAGTTACCTTAGTGTGGCAGTGTATGCACATCTGTATGATTGGTATTCAGCTCTCCTCATGTGTTGT